>SJYC01056895.1:0-10348 GCA_006408675.1 Madoqua kirkii
TAGTGATAAATAGTTTTTGTAGTGATAAATAGTTTTTGTAGTGATAAATAGTTTTTGTTCAATTTGTACTTAATAATTGATCTGTAAATAAATAATTGCTTTCTTATGGGCTGATAAGAACAAGTGGCTAATTTATACCATATACAAACAACTATATATAAGGCTTCCACCAGACATATTTTTTAAATATGTATTTGGCTGCACTGGATCTTAGTTGCTGCATGGGGGATATTTTTAGTTGTAGCATGAAGGCTCTAGTTACCAGATGCTAGATCTAGTTGTAGCATGAAGGAGCTAGATCTCCAGATGGAATGTGGGCCCCTTACATTGGGGGGCTGGAGTCTGGACCACCAGGGAAGTCCCTGGGCTTATTGTTGCCTATAAATTGGCATTTTCCATTAGCTGCCAGGAGGTCCCCTTCAGCAGCACAAAACTATGTATTCTCTCTTCTTATCAGAATAAATCAGTATATTTAACTAAAATAATGCAAATATCATTACTATATAGTTATCTTTATATGACTATTATACATATTTAAGACTATTAATATCATAATCTCAAGTAGTCTTAAATTTAAAACATAATGTTACAGCACTGTTTAAATATTTATTCAACTATAAGTTTGTTCATCTTGTATCTAACTGGAATTATGAGATAAATGGAAACTAAACCTCATTTAAACCAATTTGGAACATTGGTTTCAAATGAGCAAAACATCCTTCCCACCCAAACTTTTACTTCTCTGCTCCAGTTCTCTGTAGTCTACAGCACTGGAGCATATCCTCATTTGCTTTCAGTAAGATAAAGTGGTATCTCTTCCAGACTTCATGGTAGTAAATTTGCATCTCCTTGATGTTTGGATATAGCATTCGTTCATTGTTCAAATGCTTTATTTGCACAACTGCTCTGTATTTGCATGCAGACAAAAACAAGATTCCACGTCTGTATTCAGCAGGGAGCTAGGGAGATAGACATGAATACAACTTTATTTTGATGTGTGCTGCTTCCAAGAGACAGAGAGGGTGAGCAATTAGAAGAGGGAACTGGGGACTCAGAAGGCAGTTTTTAAAAGAGCAAGATGCATGAGCTCGAGCACCAGCAGGAATCATGGAAGAAAAGATCTGCCTGTTTGTGAATTGGAGAAGATGCTAGAAGTGAGGAGTAACGTGGAAGAGTACTTCAGGCTGAGGAAACAGCATATACAGTTTTCATTCTCTTCGTGACCTTTAAAAGGTCACTCAGTCGTCTCTGACTCTTTGCAACCCTGTGGACTGTAACCTACTACGCTTCTCTGTCCATGGGATTCTCCAGGCCAGAATACTAGAGTGGATTGCCATTTCCTTCTCCAGGGGATCTTCCCGACTTAGGGATTGAACCCAGGTCTCCTGCATCAAAGGAAGGCACTTTAACCTCTGAGCCACCAGGGAAGCCCGATTCTTCCTGCAGAGGGAACTAACATCTCAAATTCTCCAACAGGTTTATCTGTGTGTCAAGGTGATAACTATTTATAATAAAACTAATGTAGTCATTGCTTTTATAACCTCATGTTTATTTTCTATATTCATTTTGAGTATCATTTGATTAAAAATACATCTCATTTTATTTTCTTATGAAGGCACTCACTGGATTGCAAAAGTCATTGAGAACATTCCCAATGCTAGAATTACCCTAACACCTCCTATTGAATTGGGAGACATTTCTAAATTCGAAGAACTAAAAACGTACTGTGAGAGGAGAGTTATTCCAACGCATTTGAGCTACAGCATGCTACCAATGAATATTAAACAGAAACAATGCAAGGTAAGTGCAGTGGTTAAGGACAGAGGCTCAGGGGTACACAAAACTGAACTTGGATTCTTGCTGTGTTACTTTCAAGCTGTGTGACCTTTGAAAACTGCTGATTTCTCTGAGTTTTGGTGTCCTCATTTAACACAAGGATAATAGTATTCATCTCACATAGTGTGATGAACATTAAACAAGAAAATGAGTATATAGGTATTACCACAGTATCTGGCTCATAAAAATCTAAGTATGACATTAGTATGTCAACTGTAATTATGCCAGATGATGTCTTATTCTATTCTGAATCTAGTTTGAGTCATTTTCTTTAAATGTTGATGTCCAGAGAAAGAAAAACTGCCTTAATAATATTATTTTAATTGTTTTATCTCTCATTTTTGCAAAAGATTATATGGGAAAGAATAAAAAGTAAAGAGTAATACAAAACACTGAAGAATAGTTATTTCAAGCCATTTTTAAAGTCCTTTCATTATTATTTTAAAAGTTACTTCCAATTTAAAAAGTTTTCTTTCTATTTTCATGTATTTCTTATTAAAATTTGTTTTCATGGAGAATGCAGGATCAGAAAAAAAGAGGATAAAATTTGTAAAGCAAAGGCAAGACACATGTGTCCACTGTAAACAATTTCCCAGTAATGATGCCTTTTAAGCAATGTCAGTCATATACTTAAAAGTAATAAATAAATAAACCTGCCTAATGTGCATACATCAAAGCAGATCTTCCAGTGACTACAACTCTATGACCACAATGTCTCCATGTATACCATCTACTCTCTAGTTCAAATAAAGGTAACACAGGGAGAAGTAAATGCCATGGAGTTTGTGTTTATCTCAAGCAAATCTATCAGAAAAGGTGAAAGTATACCAAGCTGCTTACAATTTGACTCAATTGAGCATTTTCATTTCAAATAGGCTACCTAAGAGAGAGAGATTTGCATAGATAAGGGGTCTGGTACACTTAACAACCATCAGTTCAGTTCCGTTCAGTCGGTCAGTCATGCCCGACTCTTTGCGACACCATGAATCGCAGCGAACCAGACCTCCGTGTCCATCACCAACTCCCGTCGTTCACTCAGACCCATGTCCATCGAGTCAGTGATGCCATCCAGCCATCTCATCCTCTGTTGTCCCTTTTTCCTCCTGCCCCCAATCCCTCCCAGCATCAGGGTCTGCTCTTAGTTGAGTGATCACACCATCATGATTATCTGGGTCATGAAGATCTTTTTCGTACAGTTCTTCTGTGTATTCTTGCCACCTCTCCTTAATATCTTCTGCTTCTATTAGATCTATACCATTTCTGTCCTTTATCGAGCCTATCTGTGCATGAGATGTTCCCTTGGTATTTCTAATTTTCTTGAAGAGATCTCTAGTCTTTCTCATTCTGTTGTTTTCCTTTATTTCTTTGCACTGATAGCTGAGGAAGGCTTTTTTTTAATCTCTCCTTGCTAGTCTTTGGAACTCTGCATTCACATGCTTATATCTTTCCTTTTCTCCTTTGCTTCTCGCCTCTCTTCTTTTCACAGCTATTTGTAAGGCTTCCCCAGGCAGCCATTTTGCTTTTTTGCATTTCTTTTCCATGCAATAACACTGATAACAAATGCCATCAGAGATTCAGTTGTGCTTTATAAATGTTACAACAGTGACAAGAGAAGCTATTTTTCCTCTTATAAGCAAAGGAGCCAAAACTCAGAAAAAGGGTGTGTGTGTGCACACGCATGCTCAGTTGCTTAAGACGTGTCTGACTATTTGCACGCCATGGACATTGGCTTACCAAGCTCCTCTGTCCATGGGATTCTCCAGGCAAGAATATTGCACTGGGGTGCCATGCCCTTCTCCAGGATTTTACCTGGGTGTATTTAAAACCACCACAGTAACACTACAGCCTGAAGGTATGATCCTTTCTTTGCCACCCTTTAATGGGGACTGAGACTGTCTGGTTGTCCCTGGAATGCCAAGACAATGACCTGTCTTCTGTTGCTATGGCTGAGCCCCAAGAGCTTGGAGGATGGGCAAGCCTTAACGCCCCCTGTAGTGCTGGACAGATAGTAAGTTCCTCCTCCCGTTGTTCTCTATCAGCTCTCAACCCGACTTGGCCTCCTATGTTTTCTTCCTAACATTTGTTGACTCTCCTTTTGAATGTTTCCAAACTTTCTTACATGAAATTTATATTTTCAGCCCATTTCACGCTGTGTATGTGCTCAGTTGTATTGAACTCTTTGCGACCCCATGGATTGTAGCCTACCAGGGCTCATCTGTCCATGGAATTCTCCAGGCAAGAATACTGGAGTGGGTTGCCATTTCCTTCTCCACAGATCTTGTCAGACCAGGGATTAAATCTACATCTCTTGTGTCTCCTGCATTGGCAGGCAAGTTTTTTTTACCACTATGTCACATGATATTTAGTTAATATTAAAATTTTTAAATTAATTTTTAATTTTTAAGGAAACCTAATTTTTAATATATTCAATTAATATTTAATTTTTTCTCCAGAGTACTATTCTACCTTCTGTTCATATTTCTTAACCTCCCCCTAATAATTTTTATAATTTCTTAGGAGACATTTATAATGTATGTGTGTATGTAATTGACATATAACAGTATGTTAATGTCAAATGTATGACATAGTGATTTTGTATTTGTATACACACCGCACTATATAACATTCTTCACTGTACATGAACACCTTCTTTTAACCTTTTTTGGTAAAATATGTGTTAATGGGTTGCACTGTCCCTCCCACTAGATCATATGGACATATAACTTTAAGGAAGAATTCTTCAAAGCCTCTAAAAAATTATTCTTTTTATAAAAAATAAAGTCTTCAACTGGATGTCTAAGGCTTAAAATTCTGCCATTTATTCCTTCTTGCTAATGCGGTGGATTTTTAAACTGTGGTGTCTGGGCCTTGAGGTTCTGTGAATCTGCCCAGGAAGCCTATGCAGTTTAAAAAAGCCCAAGTTGTGTTCTTCCTCTTAGAACAAAGAGAAGATAACTGTGGGGGTAAAGGTGGCTCTTCATTCCTGTGTGTTGTGGTCTTTGTGTATCTTTCAAGTAAAGAGGAGCAGGTGCTGTTAATGAGGGTCACAATACCTGGACTATGAACACAGTAGGGAAAGATAGTTATGTATAAAAAATGACTCAGTAAACACTTCCTTATCTAAGTCAAATATGGCCTCCCTGATACTCAATTAAAAAGCAAGTTGGAATATCTGGTACTCATGCAATGGTGACCTTGACTGGGGACAGTCCTATTACCACCGGGTTTCTCACACTGGCTTCCAGAGGTTTTGATATGCTCCTATAATTCTCTGTATTTCACTATTGTAACCCTCATAACACTGCACTGTCAAAGTGGATTTAACTATCCATTTCCCTCACTTGGCTGGGTCAGGAAAATCCCCTAGAGGAGGAAATGGCAACCCACTCCCAGTATTCTTGCCTGGAAAATTCTGTGGACAGAAGAGCCTGGCGGGCCACAGTCCATGGGGTCGCAAAGAGTCAGACATGACCGAGTGTGTGCACCACACACACACACACACACACACACACACACACACACACATCACTTGACTGCAAGTTTTGAGAAGGCAGGAATCATTTCTGTCTTGCTCATTATTCTATTCCTCGGCTCTGGAATGTTTTTGCACACTAGCTGACATACAGTAGTAAAAGTTGCTCAGTCGTGTCCAACTCTTTTTGACTCCATGGACTATACAGTCTATGGAATTCTCCAGGCAAGAATACTGAAGTGGGTAGCCGTTCCCTTCTCCAGGGAATCTTCCCAACCCAGGAATCGAACCCAGGTCTCCCGCATTATAGGCAGATCCTTCACCAGCTGAGCCAGACATACAATAGGTATTAAATAAATATTTATTGAATCAAATTAAATTGCAGTTGCAGTATTTGTATAAATTGGCAAGGTATCTCAGACTCCTTACTCTTTAGCTAATTAAATTGTATAAATTCCAGAAAATTATTCTTTTATTAAATATGGATAATTTGTAAGAAATCCTCTTGTACGTAAATCATGTTTTGTCATACATTAACATTAAAATATTAATCTTGTCCTTCACCTGAGGAGGACTTTCTCAAGTCTACCCCTGAAAAGATAGGACCAAATTTTAGCACATAAATTCAAAAAGTCTGGTCAGTGGGCCAGCAGCGTCAACATCTCCTGGGAGCTTGCTACAAATGCACAATGCCAAGCCTCATCCTGGAACTTCTGAGTGAGAATCTGCATTTTAACAAGATCCCTTGATGATTTTTATGCACCTTCAGTTTTGAGACACTCTGGTATCTAAGTCTGTATTTAATAATCAGCTGAAGCTACCAAAAAGTGTGACTTGCACAGGTAAGTGTGGCTCCTACTTTCTCTTAGGAAATGTTTTGTCTTGGGGCTGCTGCTGCTAAGTCACTGCAGTCGTGTCCGACTCTGTGTAACCCCATAGATGGCAGCCCATCAAGCTCCCCCGTCCCTGGGATTCTCCAGGCAAGAACACTGGAGTGAGTTGCCATTTCCTTCTCCAATGCATGAAAGTGAAAATTGAAGGTGAAATCGCTCAGTCGTGTCTGACTCTTCGTGTGTCTTGGGACGTGTCTTGGGACTACTTCCACACAAAAATAAATTGATTTTTTTTAACAGATTATCTACATCATTAGGAATCCAAAAGATATAGCTGTTTCATTCTTCCACTACTACAGGGATAACCCTAATCTCCCTAACATTGAAACCTGGCATGAATTTTTTGAGCTGTTCCTAAAAGGAGATGGTAAGTATAACAGTGATTTTTATTCATAATATACAGAGAATATCTTCACTCAAGGTGAAACCACTTTCAGCAATATATTTGAATAGATTATTCTTTTGCTTCTTCTATGCAAATTCTTTCTCACTTTGTTTCTTCATAGTTTTTCTTCTCACCAAGGGGTAGAACATATTAGCGATAACTTGTTAGCTGGTTTTCATGTCTTCAGAAACATAAATTAATTCTAATCAAGCATTATTTTCATATACCCTCAGTCTGTTCCCTGAAATACTTATTTACTGATTGAAGTACAGTGATTTACAGCTGAAACCTAAACAGGTAGCTTGAAACATGCCTTATATATACCTGCATGGAAAATAAATCATGTCAAACAGTATACACACACACTCCCAACCCCCCAGGTATAACACATGTGAAACAGTTTGCCATCTTGACACTTGGAAGAAAGTGATTTATTCTGAAAACACCTCAGTGATACATTACTTGAGCTGCACAGCACATGTTGGGCCTGCCACCATGCATGACCCTTGGATTTATTCTTTTTTCCTTGACTCAGGGGTGTCTGGAGCACTTTAAAAAAAACTCTTTTAAATTCTCAGGGCTTTGATTAAACAAAAATACTATAGTAAGAAGATAAAGAATCCAGAAGAGACACAATTTAAAATGGTATATTCCCTGAGGATCTTATCTCTCACTTGGCTTAATTACTAATTTCACTATTTTACTTGCTAACTGTCAAGCTTTCGCTTGTTAATTTAAGAGTCCCCAGCAAGAGTAACCTTACCATGAGGACATGGGAAACTCACCAGCACCAGGTTTAATATTTTGGTTTGTGATAATTGCTATGAAAGAACATACTATGTTCACACTTTTCAACTCCTCTTTGTATTTTGTTCCCTATCTATTGGCACATATTTGGTAGAATCATCAAGCTTCAGAAATGACAGGTATAGTAAAGGTCATCTGGTCATCTTAAACACCCGCCTGATGTTTGAAGCACCTTTACAACACCCCCATTTACAACAGCCCCCAAAACTGTAGAAGCTAAGTTTGAACTTCTTAACCTTGACAAGTTCATACCCCTTACTAGTACCCCAAAGCAGCACATTCAATATTGGTATTGCTAAGATGTTTTAAAAAATCTTCCCATGTGATATAGATTATGCACATACCGTGTAATACAAACACTTGGTTAGGTACTCTGCAAACACAATCTCATTTCATCCTCACTAGAAAACATGTAAAGTGAGAGTTACCCTTACTTTACAGGTGAGGAGAATGAAGACTTTGGTAGGTCAAATACCTTTCCCACAGATGCATAAATAATAAGAAGGAGAGCTTATTTGACTTAAGCGTCAAATCCAAAAATCTTTGCTCTGACCACTGTGTCATAACTCATCTGGAAAAAAACAAAACCAAAAACTACCCTCTGATCATTAATTCATCTTCCACCTGATAGCTCTCTAAAGATTTGAAGATTGTTAGCATGCCTCACTCTGCCTCAATTCCATTTTTCGAATAAGCAGAGTTTAAATACGCAAATTATTTTTGAGAAACAGATCTTGAGTCTGCATTTCTTTAAGAAAAGAAAAGCTATGTTCATCTCCAACTTTATAGACTGTGGTTCACCACCTCTGTCACCTTTACGTGAGTGCTCATGTGGCAACATCTCTATCATTTTGCAGTGGTTGTATGTATGTGACTGTGTTTCAAGGATGTTCTCCAGTCACTTTTTGAGGAGAAGGTTATTTCTCTTGCAAATGATGTAGTAGACATGATGTAGTAGAAAAACCAAGCTATGGTTCCATATGTAACTTTGCACAAATAGCTTAGCTGTTCTGAGGTTTAGACTCCTAACATAGAATAGGATTTTTTAAATTATCTATTTTGTAAATTATTTAGAGGCTAAAGTTTGTTGTAGAAATCTATTCACTTATTCTATTAGACAAGACATTTAAACACACAAAGATTCACATAGTTTCACATTAGGGTGGAAATGTTACAAGCAGATATATACTTAGAAAGATTAATTTATAGCTGAGGCATCAAAATACCCTGGACCCAACTCCAAACCATAAATATAAATATGCATGATATGAGCAGATAGGATAGTGGAGATATACATAACTACACATTTATCTAATCATTAAATTTTCTCTTTCAGTTTATAAATACACTTTAGGTTTGCAAATTACATAATAACTATACATTGTGTTCTGGCAATATCTGGACAGATTAATATCTCAATGCAATATTAGCATTTTACTTTTTTCCCCTATAGCCCCTTCTCCAGTTTTATATTAGAACTTTATATTTCCTAGGCTACTTCATCTAGGCAAGTTTCATTTTCCACAGTTATCTCTCATCAGAATACTTTCTAGAAACTAGTAACCAAGAGCCTCATTATAACAGGATATAAGAGTGGGGTACAAGGTTTGCAGGAAATGTGGGAGGTTTGAAATAGCTGAGGTGAAGAATAAGAGAATGTGTTAATGCAGAACAAATAGTTTTGCTGGGCAAACTTGGGGCCTTTAAGGTTGGAAAAATGAATTTGCAGTGCTGTAAACAGAGCTGTGTGTAAATTTTCCAGCAGAACTCAGCAACAAAGAGAGAAGAAAAGAAGAGGGTTGCTTCATTTAAACACTGGGTGTTTTTTGAAGATTGAAATAAACAGTAAGGGGGCAAAAAAGTTGAAGGTATTGGCAAGTCAGTTGTTGAGGGGTTAAATAAAAGCAAGAAAATGAAGGGGGGGAAGAAAGGTCAGAGTAAAGGGGATTGTAAAAACTACCCATTAAGATTTTGCTCTAAAATCAGAATCTTCAGTAACTGAAGGAGAGAGATTGAAAGGTTAATTTTTGACTGAGACAAGGATGGAAAGAGCAGTATATTAAAAAACATGAGTTCCAAAGGAGCTTGGATTCTTTAGGAGAGAAAAGTTCTAGAAGTTGGTAGGAAGCAGTGAGATTTGTGACTCACTCTCTAGACCCTAAGACACTTGGATTGGTCGAGAAAGAGCAACTGCTATTCGGGAGCATTTTAGAAGAGTGAGTAATTTTGGATAGCAGAAGGGCCATCCTGGCATGTGTTAAGGCCAGGAAGAGGTAGAATAATTTTGTATTACGTGAAGAATGTGCAGAAAAACGTTTTCACTAAGGAAGATTCCAAATGTGTTTTGGAAACTGTATTTTCTTTAAAGCCAGAGGTCTACTAATGACCTAGACAATGAAGATTCTGATTAAAATATAAACTAAAACTGTAATTTCCTATATTAGTAACAATGCCACAGGCAGCCAATTTCCTTAGATTATTTTGGCTGGCTTACAGCCTTTTGGAACAAGGTAGAGAATGAATTGATTAGTCAATAGTAGAATAGCTGGCTCTCAAATTATAATCAGGCTATTATGCAAAGTTGATTCTTAAATCTATCTGGGGCATGTTGGAATACGCTTCCTACAGAAAAACCATAATGGACAAGGTCAATTACACCTGATCACTGGGTGTGATGCTGGGTCTGTGTCCCTTCTCAGCTTCTTGGTAATAGAAGTATAGGCTCTCCTAACAGTACTGAAATAGCCTCAACAACTCTGTTGTTCTTGTTTAGGCACTAAGTTGTGTCTGACTCTTTGCTACCCTCTGGACGGAAGCCCGCCAAGGCTCCTCTGTCCATGGCATTCCCCAGGCAAGAATACTGGAGTGAACTGCCATTTCCTTCTCCATGGGATCTTACTGACCCAGGGATTGAATCCATGGGCAGGCCAGTTGTTTACCTCTGAACCACCTGGG
>SJYC01056896.1:0-15456 GCA_006408675.1 Madoqua kirkii
GCAAGAATACTGGAGTGAACTGCCATTTCCTTCTCCATGGGATCTTACTGACCCAGGGATTGAATCCATGGGCAGGCCAATTGTTTACCTCTGAACCACCTGGGAAGCCCTAGCAACTCTAGGAGGTGACATTAATCACCAGGGCTGGACTGTAGCTGCTGGCGAGAGGGGATGAGACAGATTGAATCTGTAAGCCTAGGTTAGGATTCCAAGGACTTCCTAAGTTTGAGAAAAAATCAGTCTTCCTCCTACATGTGTTTTGTGCCTAGGAAAAGGTTGGCCATTCTTAGAAGATAAACTATTATCACTGATATGGTTATTTAGGTAATTCTAAGATAAAGTATTAAGTAAGATAAAGTATTATGTAAGTCACTGAAATAGCAATGAGATTGCTAATAACTGAAGATTGTATCAGGGAAGCTCTTCTTAGCACCATTATTATTACACAGTTTTCAGGGTCCATGGAGTAGACAATCGGGCTGATACTCTAATGATACCATTGTAGTCTTGGAAATTCTTGTTTTAAAAATAGATTATACTTTGTTTGGTTTTTATTTATTCATTAACTAATTTATTTATTTTGCCCTTTGCTTCCTCATGAGCTGAAGCTATGAAAAATTGCAGTTAGCTTAGAGTTTGTTGTACTTCAATTTAATCAAAAATTTAATGTTCTAAATGTATATCACAATGTCTGGCAGACACTAATAGCTTAATAAATGTTGATTAAATGAATTAGTAGTCAGCAAATCTTCAGAAAATTGCTAGTAATATAGCTCCTTTAAGATTGAGGCATTGTGCATGCTTAGTCACTCAGTCATGTCTGACTCTCTGTGACCCCATGGACTATATAGCCCACTAGGATCCTCTGTCCATGGTATTTTTCAGGGAAGAATACTGGAATGGATTGCCATTTCCTCCTCCAGGGAATCTTCCCAACCCAGGGATCAAACCTGCATCTCCTGTGTATCCTGCATTGCAGGTAGATTCTTTACCCGCTGAGCCACTGAGAAAGGCAAGACTGAGCTAGTATTAAATCTATGGATGATAAGGAAATTTAAGAAAAAATGGAAAATTTTACTTAAGTCAACCCTAGGATTAAAATCGAGGAGACAGACTTTCAGAAAGCTCTGGGGACTGTTCCACCTGCTCGAGGTCAAAGCACAGTTATATAAATTCTGAGACAAGGGATCATATGTCAAATGATGTGTAATAGAAAGTTTACAAGGTCCAGATCTACACGTACAAGTGAGTCTTGAATTATCATGATTTCATACAAGATTAAGAAGGAACATTATTTCCTAAGGATGTCTGGTTAATACAGAGGCACTGCAGCTGCTGCTGCTAAGTCGCTTCAGTCATGTCCGACTCTGTGCAACCCCAGAGACAGCAGCCCACCAGGCTCCCCCATCCCTGGGATTCTCCAGGCAAGAACACTGGAGTGGGTTGCCATTTCCTTCTCCACTGCATGAAAGTGAAAAGTCAAAGTGAAGTTGCTCAGTCGTGTCTGACTCTTAGTGACCCCATGGACTGCAGCCTACCAGGCTCCTCCGTCCATGGGAGTTTCCAGGCAAGAGTACTGGAGTGGGGTGCCATTGGCACAATACCTTCTAAATGGGAGAGAGAAAGCCCAAACAGGCAAACTTTGATGTTTAAAGTTTTCTTGTCTTACCATAAAACATGAGCTTTATTTCACCAATGTCCTGCTTTTGATCATTATTTTTTTATGGCTATTCTCTGAACATGTATCTTTTTCTTTACTTTGCACTTTTAAATTTCATGTTGCTAAATTTTGTAATATAGCCAATTAATGTTGTGATAGTTTGAAGTGAACAGTGAGAGGACTCAGCCATACATATACATGTATCCATTCTCGCCCAAACCCCCTCCCATCCAGGCTGCCACATAACATAGACCAGAGTTCCAGGTATTATACAGTAGGTCCTTGCTGGTTACCCATTTTAAAAATAGCAGTGTATACATGACCATCTCAGGTTCCCTAACTATCCCTTCCCCCTGACAACCATAAGTTTATTCTCTAAGTCTGTGAATCTTGACCATTAATATTTTGATAGAAAGCATTAGGTGATCAAATATTTGGTCCCTTGATGCCAGGGTAGTTTCTTACCTAGCCTGAGTCCACTGTGTCCCTTGATGTCAAATCTTAATAGCCTGATTCTATTTTTTCCTTTTAGGAGGTTGTACTTGTAAGATAAATGGCAAAGGGTAATAGTCAATTCTCAGTTGTCCGTAGTACTTAATGCCAACTTTTGCCTTGCCTGTGCATCCATGTGAGAGCTGTAGATATGAAAAACTGTTTCAAGTTGTTTAGATATTATTAACTTCGTAGGAGTTGATGATAACTTTATAAGTTACACAAATAGTAGTCAAAATTGCCAATAGGAGTAATTATTATGTCATTAGTAAAGACTGAAGCCAAAACCCTTCTAGACCATACCATTTTCCTAGTATTTTCCTTAGATCAGGAAAAGGATCTTTTATAGGGGAAAATTGATTCTTCGGGTTTTTCAAGTTGTTTAGATATTATTAACTTCGTAGGAGTTGATGATAACTTTATAAGTTACACAAATAGTAGTCAAAATTGCCAATAGGAGTAATTATTATGTCATTAGTAAAGACTGAAGCCAAAACCCTTCTAGACCATACCATTTTCCTAGTATTTTCCTTAGATCAGGAAAAGGATCTTTTATAGGGGAAAATTGATTCTTCGGGTGTCATAAGACAAGTTACATTAGAAGACTCATCAGGTATAAAAACCCAATATTCAGTATTATAGCACGTTTCTCCCTGAGAAGGAGTTAGAATATCCAGGACCATGCAATCCTGTAGGGCTACTTTTCTCATCATGGAAACTTCCAAACTGAGCAAGCTAATAGCTTGATTACTATCATTCAGAGCTTGCTGAGTAAATGTCATTAAAGCCTCTATGTGATTAATGATATCCCTTCCAAGTGAAGGAAAGAGAATCACAGCCAAATGGTCATACCGTTGGAAAGCTGATCAATGCTTTAATGCCAGCATGCTTGCATTGAAGGCAGATTGACAGGGGCTGTTTCCAAGGCTTCCTGTAGGTGACCTTTAGCCCAGGGGAAATCAATTGTGCATCTTCCTAACCAACCAAGGAAGGCCAAGCCCCAAACTTGTTCCATAAATCCACTGTTATCCAACATTTAACATCTAGTGTAAAGGAATACTTACAACCAGGTTCAGAACAAGTGTCATTAACTGGTCGGGTAGTAGAGTCTTCACTCAGTGATATTGGCAGTAGCATTAGCTTGCATAGTACTAGAGTCTCTTGCTCCTAAAGTAAAATTTGTAAGAGCCATCCAGCTAGAACCTTGGAGAAGAGACAGCCACCAGGGTAAACTAGGAGTATTGGACATAAGCAGTTGGCCACAAACCCAGCAACTGGATTGATTTTTTTTTTTTTAGTCCAAGGAGGAAATATATTTGGATCATAAGTAAAAGAATGAACAACTATCAAAGTAATTAGTATACCAAGCTGGTGTGGCATCTTGGTTTAGCTGCCCACTTCAGATGTTGTCTTCTCATCCTTGTCTGGAGTATGGCCTTAGGCAGGTGTCAGAAATAGGATCTGCAGCTCTTTCAGGAGAGGAGGGCTGATTGGGTCCCTCTCATCATGACTATCAATGTTCTTTTACCTGACTTTTCCAGTATGCATAATGTCCCAGTTACAGGTCATGGGGCATCTGTTCTTCATTCTAAAATGGATTACTGTGATAGTAAGTTTCAGAAACAATCTTTATGGTAATATAGCAAGAAGGAGCCATCTGAGAAGTAAATCTTAGGTAGTAAATACAAAAAACCTTAATGACAACAACAGTAGAAATTAATGGCCCATTAAACATGATATTTTTTCTCTCTACTAAAGTAATTACCCTCATTTTTACCAAACATGGCCAAATTAAGACTAAATTATTTGCAAAATAAGTCTATTATAATAAACTTGGCCTGATTATTTACATAAGTGTAATTGATCATACAAGTCTTTTAAGGTGACTCTGCTAGAACTCTTTATAAAGAATCTCAATTTGAAGCTATTTTGGAATTGTGAATCCTTTGGGGACTTCTGCATACCAATTAAAATAGGTGCGATATTTTAGGATGGGAGCTCTCTGTACTAAACTGCTTCAGTCACGTCTGACTTTTTGCAAGCCCGTGGACTATAAACTGCCAGGCCCCTCTGTCCAGAGGATTATCCTAGACTATGGGATTATCCAGGCAAGAATACAGGAGTGCTCTCCTCCAGGGGATCTTCCATACTTAAAGTAAGTCTTTACAGTTCAAAGGATAGGATGAGTTCTCTAAGTCTTTACAATTCAGAGGATCCAAGAAATTAGCTCTAACCCTACAAATATTTCCCCCTGCTAACTTGATTTTTAGAAAAGAGAAAGTTAAACCTTGCAGGCAGGGATCCAGAAGACTGACTGACATGGTAAAAACTGATATTCTACAGGCTTTTCCTAATTGTGCCCACAAAACTCAGTTTTGGAATGACAAAAAGAGCCCCATCTTGATCATTTCTGGGCAGATTTTCTTTTAATTCACAATTAAATAAACACTTGGAGCATACATATACTCAGCTGGTATCCCCACAGGTGGCTGTCCATTTGGGAGTTCTTTGGCCTTTGAGGCACAATTTCCTGTTATCAACTTGACACCCTAAGTTATTTATGACATATGATCTGATTAAATTTCTGAGGACAGTGTGATGCACTGGATGCATGCTGCTTCTGAGTCCAGCTCTCCAAAGTGGGTCAGTTCAACTTTTATATGTGCCTCAGTTTCTCCTCAATAGTCTAAAGTCACCATCTACAAGATGAGCCATCTTTTTGTCATGTGTCCCTGGAAGAGTAATATTTACTTAATGGTGTAGTGGGGTTCCCTTGCTGTTTGGAGCTGAATAATTCTGTCTCTCATTTTACTAGCAAATGGTTTGTTTAAGACATACATCACCACCCTGTTTGTTTCTATTTTTTCCAATTTAAGTCAAATATAACAAAAACCCAGCCACCTACATTTTCCTGAGCTCCCTGCTCAAAGCCCCCTGTGATCCCTTCCCCAAAATGCACTGGTATGCCTTAAGATTCCAAGTCTCAGTGAAGTAAAAAACAACTCCAATAACACTTTTAGGATTATCACTTAAAAGCAATGAGATCTGGATAGCAGGAGAATGCACCAGAACATCTGAACTGTACCAAGAAGCCAGAGGGGCTTGATGTGTCCACAATGATATCAAGTACAGGTTTGGGTAGATTTCAGGTACTTTCTGGTGTCCTGCCAGCTACACCATGCATATTGAGGAAATGCTGATCAACAGTCAATCTAAGAAGTGGAAATTTTAATTCAAGCCAGCCTGAAGATTATCACTCATGAGACAGTTATTTCAGAAAGCTCTGATGACTATTTTGACCCTTAGTGGTCAAAGCACATTTTTGAAACCAAGGATTGTCTGTCAAATTAGGTATTATTGACAGTTGACACGATCCAGATCTACAGGTACAAAGTGAGTGGTGGGTTATGAGCCATCATAACCCCTTACATGATTAAGAGGGAAAATTATTTCCTAAGGAGTTGTGACCTTTTATATGTTTAAGAAGGAATGTTACCACCTAAGGAGGCCAGGTGAATGGAGATGCACAATTATTCTAAAGGGAAGGGAGGAGAGCCAAATGGACAGAGAGAGCAGTTTATGTTAAAATTTTTGTCTTGTCATAAAAACTGAATTTTATCTCATCAGAGGCATGGAAATATATATATGTAGTATTTTGTCTATTTATTTATTTTAAATATTCATTTAGTGGCACCAATAGTAAAGAATCTTCTTGCCAATGCAGGAGATGCAAGAGATGTGGGTTCTATCCCTGGGTCAGGAAGATCTCCTAGAGTAAGAAATGGCAATCCACTTTAGTATTCTTCCCTGAAATAGTCCATGGACAAGAGGAGCCTGGTGGGCTACAGTCCATGGGGTTACAAAGATTCAAACATGACTGAGCACATAGTCACTTATTTTTAATGTTTATTAATTTATTTGGCTGCATCAGGTTTAGCTGAGGCACATGGAATCTTTGTGGTGTCATCGTGCAGGATCTTACATTGCCCCCTCCAAACTCTCTACTTGTGGAGTGTGGGTTCAGTTGGAGTGGGACGCAGGCTTCATTGCCCCAAGGCATGTAGAATCTTAGTTCTCCAACCAGTGATCAAACCCCTGCCCCTTGCATTGCAAGGCATATTCCTAACTACTGAACCGCCAGGGAAGTCCCATATGTAATATTTTAAATGACTATATTTTATGCTTTAGATTGTCAAGCTAGTCAACTTTTCTGTGGTGAGAAGTTGCTCACTATTTGTTTTCAATCATCATCACTTAGAGGTTATCTTACATGATAATATTTTACTTTCAAGACTTAAGAGATTTTTAAGGCTGTCAATTTAACAAAACAATAAAGAGAACATATCAACTACAGAGAAATCCCTGAGACTGTTTTTCAGCCTTGAACTATGAATAGAATTTTTTGAGGAAGTTTGTAAAGTTTTGGTATTAAGAATTTATCATTATGAAACTCATGTCACTTTACAGGAAGAAAATGATAAATTCTCATTTTTTCCCCCCTATTTCTCCCAAGATCCAAAGTAAATCTCAGAACACAATTCTTGGGAAAAAAAATGTATCTTTCTAGTTCTGCTGTCACTTCTGATGATAAAAGAATATTTACTAGAAATAAGAAAAAAACCCACAGCCTAATTAAAAGAGGTGACCACCCCGCTTCATTTCATAGTAGTGAATTTATTAATAGTTAAAGTGGTGAAACTGAGCTCTCTGAAGGACAACTCTTTCACTCCAGAGTCTAGTATGTGTGTACCTTCCATTGACTACTTCACTGAAGTGGGAAGAAATCAGGGATGCAAAGCTATAATGTTTCATGAAAGCTTTTTAACACATTTAATATTAACACAACAACTCACTTTTTTTCTAGTTGTATATGGATCTTGGTTTGATCACGTTTTAAGCTGGGAAGAACACAAAAATGCTAAGAACATTTTAATTATATCCTATGAAGAGATGAAGAAAGTAAGTCTTTTCTGCCATTTCAACAATGAAAGTTTAAGTAAAATTAAAACAGGAAATCCATCGATGAATCCCATTTTCAGATTTCAGAGAATGAATTTGATATTTTGATGAGTTACGCTTTGTGTATATTTGTTTCTTTGCTGTTTGCTCAGGATCCTTCTAAAAACATAAAGAAAATAGCTACTTTCCTTGGTTTAAACATGACTGACAGTGAGATTAATCAGATTGTTTGGAAAACATCATTCACTGAAATGAAAAATAATACAGCCAAAGAAAACTGTGATCCAAGTCACACCATCTGTGCCCTCACTTCTAACAGGAACCTGGTATTTAGGAAAGGTAAGTCAGAGATGAGATATTTTCCTGGATTTATATTTGGAAGTAGTTACATTTTGCCATTTTTAATGTCTCATTCAGCTTTGTTCACCCCATACCTTGCACAGTGGATTGTGCATTGTTATCCCTCAGTGAAGCTTTATTAAGTGAAATTCTTGAGTTACATTCTTTCCAGATGTTGAGATTCCCAGGCCCCATTAGGAACCAACTGAGAGACAGACACAGGTGTCAAACAGATGGAAATAATAAAGCAACTGGAAGAATGTGCTTCAGGTCTGCAGCCTAGTGTGACTGCTCATAATGGATCCTGAATTTTATAAATTTGTCCACTTAGTCGTAGCCACTCCAAGGTAGCCCTGATGCCTGCTGGCACAGGACCCTCAGAGTGTGGTACACAGCAGTACCTGACACATGTTTTCTCTAGGAGAGAAAAAAGAGCTGATGGATGTGACCAGGGCATTTTTCCAACCTCACCAATCAAACCACTTGCCCTGCAGAAGTAAAGAAGAGGTGGAGAGAAAAGCTGGGATCATTATCTGGGGATATTCCTCTGTCTGGAAGCATAGAGTGCTCAGTCATGTCTGATTCTTGTCGACCCCATGAACTATAGCCCACTAAGCTCCTTTGTCCATGGAATTTTCCAGTCAAGAATATTGGAGTGAGTTGCCATTTTCTGCTCCAGGGGATCTTCTTGACCCAGGGAATGAACTCTCATCTCTTGTGTCTCCTGCATTGGTAGGTAGATTCTTTACCACTGAACCACCTGGGAAGCCAGAAACACAGAGAGAAGGAAATAAACCTCCGTGAATTGCTGACATTTTACTTAGAAACAGTTTGGGTACATCTGGATATAAAATTATTTTGAAATCCTTGTGTATTATACTTCGGATCTGGGAAGAAAATGTTTTCACATTTTTCATAACCTACAAAAACAAAATTCTTTGCATCTATACACTCAGGTTTCTTACTAAAACACATTTATTTGTTCTTTGCCTCAACTGTGTATGTTGTTTAGTCACTAAAGTTGTGTCTGACTCTTTGCAACCCCATGAACTGTAGCCCACCAGGCTCCTCTGTCCATGGGATTTCCCTGAGAAGAATACTGAGTGGCTTGCCATTTCCTTCTCCAGAGGATCATGCTGACCCAGAGATTGAAACTGGCTCTCCTGAATTGCAGGCAAATTCGTTTACCACCAAGCCTATCAGTTCAGTTCAGTTCAGTCACTCAGTTGAGTCTGACTCTGTGACCCCAAGAATTGCAGCACACCAGGCCTCCCTATCCATCACCAACTGCCAGAGTTCATTCAGACTCACATCCATGGAGGTGGTGATGCCATCCAGCCATCTCATCCTCTGTCGTCCCCTTCTCCTCCAGCCCCTAATCCCTCTCAGCATCAGGGTCTTTTCCAATGAGTCAACTCTTCTCATGAGGTGGCCAAAGTATTTGGAGTTTTGGTTTTAGCATCAGTCTTTTCAAAGAACACCCAGGGCTGATCTTTAAAGTGGACAGGTTGGATCTCCTTGCAGTCCAAGGGACTCTCAAGAGTCTTCTCCAACACCACAATTCAAAAGCATCAATTCTTCATCCATACATGACCACTGGAAAAACCATAGCCTTGACTAGATGGAAAATGTTGGCAAAGTAATGTCTCTGCTTTTGAACATACTATCTAGGTTGGTCATAACTTTCCTTCCAAAGAGTAAGCGTCTTTTAACTTCATGGCTGCAATCACCATCTGCAGTGATTTGGGAGCCCCAGAAAGTAAAGTCTGACACTGTTTCCACTGTTTCTCCATCTATTTCCCATGGAGTGATGGGACCGGATGTCATGATCTTTGTTTTCTAAAGGTTGAGCTTTAAGCCAACTTTTTCGCTCCCCTCTTTCACGTTCATCAAGAGGCTTTTGAGTTCCTCTTCACTTTTTGCCATAAGGGTGGTGCCATCTGCATATCTGAGGTTATTGATATTTCTCCCAGCAATCTTGATTCCAGCTTGTGCTCTTCCAGTCTAGTGTTTCTCATGATGTACTCTGCATATAAGTTAAATAAACAGGGTGACAATATACAGCCTTGGCGTACTCCTTTTCCTATTTGGAACCAGTCTGTTGTTCCATGTCCAGTTCCAACTGTTGCTTCCTGGCCTGCATACAGATTTCTCCAGAGGCATGTCAGGTGGTCTGGTATTCCCATCTCTTAAAGAATTTTCCAGTTTATTGTGATCCACACAGTCAAAGGCTTTGGCATAGTCAATAAAGCAGAAATAGATGTTTTTCTTGAACTCTCTTGCTATTTTGATGATCCAGCAGATGTTGGCAATTTGATTTCTGGCTCCTCTGCCTTTTCTAAAACCAGCTTGAACATCAGGAAGTTCACAGTTCATTAATTGCTGAAGCCTGGCTTGGAGAATTTTCAACATTATTTTACTAGTGTGTGAGATGAGTACATTTGTGTGGTAGTTGGAGCATTCTTTGGCATTGCCTTTCTTTGGGATTGGAATGAAAGCTGACCTTTTCCAGTCCTGTGGCCACTGCTGAGTTTTCCAAATTTGCTGGCATATTGAGTGCAGCACTTTCACAGCATCATCTTTCAGGATTTAAAATAGCTCAACTGGAATGCCATCACCTCCACTAGCTTTGTTCGTAGTGATGCTTCCTAAGGCCCATTTGACTTCACATTCTAGGATGTTGGTCAACTCATGTGTTGATAGACTAGATATTGTTTCAACTTTACAAATTACTTTTGTTCTCTTGGGTGGTTTATTTAAAAATTTCCTTAGAGTTGCAAAAATGAGGGCTAGGAGAAAGGAATATTTACTTACCAATATTTACTAATAAACTATTTTTGAATGTTTATCAAATGTTTATTAATAAAATATTTTCTAAAATTTTTGCCTAATATTTATTAATAAACTATCAGGTTTATTAATTGAATAGGTTTCAATAATTTGATACATACCAACCTGTCATTCAGTAGATCATAATCTAGATGCTTTCAAAAACTGAGTAAAATACAAACCTGTCATTCAGTAGATTATAATCTAGATAGTAATATAAGGTAATGACAACTATATAGTAAAATATGAGCAAATATGAACCTATATGGGTAAAGGAGAAAATTTTTGCCTAGCAAAATAGGTAACGAGATCAGATCTGAAACTGAGAGCATATGCAAGATTTTACTAAGAAAATGCCAGGAGGAAATACATTCCATCGAGAGACAACAGCAAGAAGAAAATCTCAGAAGCACCATGGAATTAGATGGCATCTCCTAGAAGGAGCAGGTAGTGCCATGTGCTAAGTGGTGGTGGTTGTTCAGTTGCTCAGTGGAGTCCCACTCGCTGCAATCCCATGCACCCAGACACCCTTGTTCTTCATCTGCTCCTGGAGTTTCCTCAAACTTATGTCCACTGAGTCAGTGATGCCATCCAACCATCTCTTCCTCTGTCATCCCCCCTCCTCCTGCCTCAATCTTTCCCAGCATCAGGGTCTCTTCTTGACTCTTCGCATCAGGTGGCAAAAGTATTGGAGCTTCAGCTTCAGCATCAGTCCTTCCAGTGAAAGTTCAGGGTTGATTTCCTTTAAGATTGACTGGTTTGATCTCTTGGCAGTCCACAGGATTCTAAAGTGATAGATGATACATAAAGCAGAATGAGAGAGAGAAATATTATGGCCAGAGAGTAAAATCGCTGAGGGACACTGTGAGGTCTGTTTGCTGTTTTAAGAATGGACCTGACATAGTCAGACCTGTTTGCTATAAAATTAAATAGAATCAGAGTTGAAAATTGATTAGAATAAAGTGAAAGCAGAAGCAGAAAGTGCAATTAAGAAGTTGTAATAGTACAGGTAAGAAACACTGAGGATCACAATTTGGGTAGTGGCAGTGAGCCACTGATGGGTGCTGCTTGGCTGAGAAGTCAGTTAAGGAGCCACCACCAGACTGTGGAATTAGATAAAATTGTTCAGGGTGAGTGGGAGGAACTAGTGAAGAAAGGGTAGGACGGGGAAATCCTAAGAAACCTGACATCAACAGCCCAAGACAAGCCAAGAAAAGAGACCAGCCAGAATTAGTAGAAAGAAAAACCAGGGTCAAACATGACCATTTGTTTACCATTTGTGAATTCTAAGAATGCAGTTTCTATGGAATTCTGAGAATTCAGTTTCTAGCAGTGGGGATGAAAACCACATTGAGGTGGAGGTTAAAGAGATAAGAGATTAAACAAGAGGAGCAGAAGCAAAAGATCACTGTTAAGCGGAAGAATGAAGGACAGTATTGGAAAGATATCGAAGCAGGGTGGGGAGAAGGGCTAGAAGGAGAAAGAAGAGATGATAAAGGGAAGACAGAAAATAGAAAGGGATGCTTGAAGAAAAGAGTGGAGAGAAACAGGAAGGCACTCGGAGGGTCCATGGTAAAGAGAATGCTGAAAAATGAGGAAGCTCTGATCCTTAGTCCAGTACTTCTATTGACGTCTTTTATCTTTGCCCTTTGAGATCTGACTAGCAATACTCACTATTCACATGGCTTATCCTGCAAGCTTGAGAAATTTTACTCCAATGAGTTAATCTCTGACTTGCCAACTAGTGACCCTAGAAAATATCACCAGGTGAAACCATATCAACATAACTGTAACTAGCAACAGTAATTCTGACACTTTAAAATTCTCCCTAAAAGTGGTTTTATTATTTCATATCTTTAAAAAAAAAAAGTAACAGTGGAAACAGCCTCTCTGAGCCAATTAGGAAATTAGAATTATATGAGGAATTATACATAAAGATGGGTCAATAGAGACCACTTACTTCATTTCTTGAATGGCTGGATGGAGAGGGAGTGAGTGGGGAATCCATCCTTTGAAAATAATCGTTTCAACCAAATGACTAAAGTTACTGATTCAGACTCCATGGTGAACAGAGCCATTCCTTACTTTTCAGAGGAGAATTTGTGTCCGCAATTGTCTTTGAAGTCAGAAATGGAGCTGATATTCTAGAAAATTACTATGGTGGCCACAGTGATCAGGTGATAAGGAAGGGTACAGAGTAGTTCACATAAATGTCAGAAGTCCAAAGGCCCATACAAACTAAAACTTAGGGGGAATATTATGGGAGTACAGAAATATATATGGACAGGATGCATGTTGCAATATTGCTTATAATAATGAAAACCTTGGATGCACTTAAATGGCACTTAATATATTTAATCAGCAAAACTAGAAATGCTAGATGAAGAATAGTCAGTGTTACTGAGCTTTTATTCTATGCCAGGAACACTATTTGATTTATCTAAAACTTGGCAACAGACTTTCAGAATGCTGTTCATGTGATTTTATTGAGACATCAGGCATCTGATAACTTATTTAATATCACACCACTAGTAGTTGGCAAAGTCAAGATTAGAATCCAAATGGTATTATTCTATTCAGGATAACTTTCATTGTAGTTGTACAAATAGTGATATTGGAAGATGGTCAAAGTATAATGAGAAAAGTAGGTTATAATTGTATGGTTTTAAATGCAGTTTATATGCCTATATATGTTTGCAAAGAAAAGCATCTAGAAGAATGCATACTAACCAATTTATCAGCCATGTGAGCTAGGCATATTTTCTTGATTTTTATCTTCTTTTGCTTATAGATATGTATTTTCTGAAGCCTATATATTAGTCTTTAAATATTTTTTATTTAAAAAAGTAGAAGAAAGCATCAAAGAATAAATCAGAAACCAAGCACACAGAAGTCAGGTCAGATGTAAAAAGAAAGATGATAATGGTACAGGCAAATTAATATAAGAAGCCAGAAAGGAGAGCCAAGAAGGATGAAAGAATATTGAGTAAACTGATAGCATTAACACTGCTCTTCTAAGAGCCAGGCACCTTGATCTCATGAAGTCGACCTTGGGCCCCAACTGACGGTGTGTTTCAGAAGCAATACCATTTCCTGACTCTGGGATCTTCTATCTCTGATATGGCTCTCTTTCCTTTTTCTTCTCCTCCAAACAGAAGAGTTCCACTTTACTTCTTAAACTCAATCTTCTGAGCCAGGAATCAACAACACCAAAAATCTGTTAGATTGTTACCTGTTTCTCTGCTGTAGGTGACATTGTCTGACATTCAGTCAAGCCATGGGTTTTGAACACCCACCATGTGGTCAGCACCTGACTCAGTACTACAGGATTACACATGAACAATGCATTACTGTCCCTAACTTGACAGAGTGTATAAGCTAGTTGGAGAGAAAAGATTATAGAGAATAATATAAGACAGGCTATGTACATGCATGCTAAGTCGCTTCAGTTGTGTTTGACTCTGTGTGGCCCTATGGACTGTAGCCTGCCAGGCTCCTCCATCCATGGGATTCTCCAGGCAAGAATACTGGAGTGGGCTATCATGTCCTCCTCCAGGGGATCTTCCCAACCCAAGGATCAAACCCATGTCTCTTATCTCACCTGCACTGGCGGGCTGGTTCTTTACCAATAGCACTGCCTGGGAAGCCCAAGACAGTCTGTAATGAAGGGATAAAATGATATATTTTGAGCTCCAGTGCACCTAGACTAGAACCCAGGGATGAAGCCTGGGGCCAAAGTGACAGAGGACCATGATCCAGCCGGTCAAGGACTGACGTTTGGTGTGGTGTGTGTGATGGAGGTGAGAAGGGCAGTCTATGGGGTTGATGCAGTGGCCAAGGCTTTGCAGGTGACTCCAACAATCAGGAGAGGCCGAAAGACCATGTGACATATATGTCTCATTTCGATTTCAGGACACCTTATGTTGAAAGTAAGGGTGTCATACAAGTAACTTGGTATTTGTGGTTTTAACTCTCTGTAAACAATTTTGTCAAAGAAAATTTCCTAGAATGAGACCAGTGAACCACCCCTATAGTATGTTATCAGCCCCGTTACAACTGCAGAGGTGAAGAGGTAGAAAAATAAATAAAGGATCATTGTGTCCACTTTGTCTGCTTTCTGTTTGTATTAAGTTTAGGTGAGATCCTTCTTTGCCTGCTATAGTAAAACCAGGGTATTCATATATTTTTATTTTCCTTTCCAAGAAATAACTCTTCAAGCTATACAAATTAATATGCAATTACTGAAGAAATTAGAAATAACAGACAAGCAAGTGAAGAAAAGAATAGTTCCCCACCATCTTAGCAGCAAGAGATAAAATTATTCACATTTTCTTATAAATCTAACAGCTTCCTTTTGTACATACTATACATTTAAATTGGTTCTTGTCTGATTTCTTTCTGATTTTTTTCAGGGGCAGTGGGTGATTGGATAAACTACTTCACTTCAAAGCAGAAGAGTGTATTTGATGAACTATTCACAGAGAAAATGAAGCATAGTGAACTAGCAAAACACTTTGGAGATTACTCTTAATATAAATGGGAAATGAAGCCAATTTCCATTTTATGCAAGACAGTGCTTGGGGAATACATAAATATTTTTCCACCAGTGTAGAAAAAAGATATTTCTTGCAGTGAAAAACAGACACCTTATGAAAAAGTGTCATGTGTGAGAGACAATTATTAGCCTATTTGAGGATAGATAATTACTAATAAAAGGAAGTATACAATTTTTGCATGGCTGAAGTATATGTCTGCTTTCAGGATGTTCATAAGACAAGGAGATTACTTTTATTTAGAGATAGAATATTACTGTGGGTGTTCTATAAGCTGCATTAATGTAGAGCAAAAGAGGTGTGGGGTAAACCAAAATAACAAATGTCTGAGAAAAAATTATTTTCTGCCTATTTAGACCATCATGACCTCTAGACAAACATTTTGTATTTCAACATTCCCCAGTGTCTGTGTAAAAATGTTCTCCAGTGTAATACAATGACAGACATCATTTTATTAAGGAGAGAACTCGTAATAGATTCTATTAAATGATTGTCTGGCATATTAGTGAGGATAAAGAATGAAAAAATATTCTTTAGCTTTAAATTCACCCTGGCTTGACATTCCAGTATTTTCTTTATATTTAATAAAGTCAAATTACAAATGTCTTACTTTTCAGTTTTGAA
>SJYC01056902.1:0-44526 GCA_006408675.1 Madoqua kirkii
AAAAAAAAATGGTACAAATGAACTTATTTATAAAACAGAAATAGAGTCACAGATATAGAAAGCAATCTTATAGTTACCAGGGGCAAGGGGTAGAGGGAAGTATAAATTGGAAGACTGGAATTGGCATATACACACTACTATATATAAAAGAGATCACTAATAAGGACCTACTGTATAGCACAAGGAACTCTACTCAGTACTCTGTAATGACCTATATGGGGAAAGAATCTAAAAAAGAGTGGATATATGTGTGTCTTTCCCAGTGACTCAGCAGTAAAGAATCTGTCTGCAATGTGGTAGGTGCAGATTTGATCCCTGGGTCTGGAATATCCCCTGGAGGAGGAAATGGCAACCCCCTCCAGTATTCTTGCCTGGAAAACCCCATGGACAGAGGAGCCTGGTGGACTACAGTTCATAGGGTTACAAAGAGTCAAATACTACTGAGTGACTTAACATACACACTCACACATGTATATGTATAAATGGTTCACTTTACTGTACACCAGAAACTAAAATGACATTATCAATCAACTATACTCCAATAAAAATTTTTTTAAAATAAAAATTTACCCAATTAAAAAAATAAAATAATATCAATGAAATGAGCACAAACCAAGATTCTTTCATATATTTTTAGCAGTAGAACTTTTCTAACCTATTCAGGCAAACAAGAGCAGCAGGTTATCAAAGGTGACATTCCTAATGAAAACTTTTCCACTTGGAGAAAGCAATTTGGGTCAATATGTAGAAAACAAGCAAAAGTCCAGACACAGCAGAGTTATAACAGGGATTAGTAAGACTTCATATTGTTGTTGCTATTATTGTTCAGTCGCTCAGTCGTGTCTGACTCTTGTGACTCCATGGCCTTCCTGTACCTCATTATCTCCCAGAGTTTGTCCAAGTTCTTGTCCATCGAATTCACATCTAGCACTTTAAATAATTAGGAAATATTTAGGAATCCCTCTATCTAGTTCCTCTCCAAAATTGGTATAGGATTTATCCTTCTGTGTATTCATTCATTTGCTCATTCAGGAAGTATTTCCCAATGTCCCAGTTGAGGAGCAGGCTCTGAGAGGGAGATGAGTGTCCAGGAGGCTTACAGGGAAGTGATCTTGAAAGGATTGGGCAGAGGGAGAAGATGGACTGCTATGCAGTCTCAACAAAGACTTCCGCTTTCCCTACAGGTAGCTCTGAAGCTAGCATGGCCCATTAGTGTTATCTCTTGTTGGAGAAAGGGGGCAGGGGAGAACTTTTATCCTCTGTGTCCATCCAGTCATTGGATGTCGGCTTCCCTTCAGAAGAGGTGACCTTGGGTGAAGCAACTCTCTTTTCGCTGAAGTAGCACTTAAGAGGGCTGAGAGCTGAGGTTCACCTGCTGACAATACTCCCAGCAATAAGTCCTTCATCCTCAAGATGATCTGCTTGGCCCATCTCAACACCCTCTGAATTACCATGCTGATACCATACAATGCCCACAGAACAGATTGGCCTTCTGAACTTAAACAAAACTGTCATTTGCTCAGTCCTGTCTGACTCTTTGTGACCCCATGGACTGTAGACCACCAGGCTCTTCTGTTCATGAAATTCTCCAGGCAAGAATACCAGAGTGGGTGGCCATTTCCTTCTCCAGGGAATCTTTCTGATCCAGGAATCAAACCTGAGTCTCCCGCACTGTAGACAGATTCTTTACCATCTGAACCACCAGGGAAGCCCTGACCACCCAAATAAATACTCAGGGGTATGAAGGAAGAATGAACTTTAAGAGAATAATGGGCACAGGTGGAATAAGGAGAGGAAGGTTAATTTTGACTCTACCAATTTCTACCTCAGAGTAGAAGAGCAGAAAGGATATACAGAACTATTACACTTGGACTGGGAAGTGTTCCTGTGGGCAGTTTTGAGTCACTGTAAGTCTTTTTAGTTTTATTTTTGGCTGTGCTGTGTCTTCGTTGTTGTGCAGGCTTTCTCTAGTTGCTGCAAGTGGAGATACTCTCTAGTTGTGGTGCGTGGGCTTCTCATATTGGTGGCTTCACTTGTTGCAAAGTACAGGTTCTAGGATGCATGGGCTCAGTATCTGCAGCTCATGGGCTCAGCAGTTGTGGCAAATGGCCTCTTAGCAAGTGCAGTCTTTCCTGACTGAGATAAAACCTGTGTCCCCTGCATTAGCAGGTGGATTCTTAACCACTGGGCCACCATGGAAGTCCATGGAGTCACTGTAAGTTTTTACAAAGAGAACTGCAAATGCTAATTAGACAAACAAGTACAATAGATTGACTTGGAATAACTTTAGGCATTTCCAAGTCAACACAAGTCTTGACTATTTTCTTTTAAACGTCACCCCTAATTTGATCCGAGATTTCTGGTCTCGTTTCTCACCATTTCCTTCTAGTTTCTCTAGGTCAGTGGGCCTTTTCTATTTTTTAAATGTGTTAATCCCATTTCTCTCATGTTATCCTTTGACATATAGTAAATTTCCATAGTCTTTAGGCCCAGGACAAATTGCACCTTCACCTGAAAAGCTTTTCCTACTTCAAGATCTTTAAGGACATCTCTCTACCCTTAATCTTAGAATAAAAATAGAAATTCCTTAATGTAAGTTACTTAATGTAACTTACAAGACCATGTATGATTTAGTTCTCTTTATTTACCACTCCAGACTCATCTTTCATCTCATTCCCCTATATCTATGAATCAGCCTAGATGGTGAACTGGTGTCTTACTTATCTTTTTATCTTCAGGAACTATAGCAATATTTTTAATAGGCTAAATGCTCCATTGTCGAATTGAAGAAAAGTAAATAGTCCTAACGGAATAAGTTACTTTGCTGATAGTTGCTCTCCCTCAAAGAACTACAGAATCTAATTAAGAGTATTTCTTTTCCAAGTTCAGTTTTGTAAAAAGAAACTTAAAAGACTTCTGCACTGCAATTCTGTGTGCAGTCATCCAAGAGCCCTAAATACCTACCATATATTTAGCACATATTTCTTCCATGTGAAATATTTCTTCTCAGTTAAACATCAGTACATTTGCAATTTGAAAAAGCAAGTGAGTTCAAGAAAAACATCTACTTCTGCATTATTGACTATGCTAAAGGCTTTGACTGTGTGGATCACAATAAACTGTGGAAAATTCTGAAAGAGTTGGGAATACCAGACCACCTGACTTGCCTCTTGAGAAACCTGTATGCAGGTCAGGAAGCAACAGTTAGAACTGGACATGGAACATCAGACTGGTTCCAAATAGGAAAAGGAGTATGTCAAGGCTGTACATTGTCACCCTGCTTATTTAACTTATATGCAGAGTACATCATGAGAAACTCATGGCTGGATTAAGCACAAGCTGGAATCAAGATTGCTGCGAGAAATATCAATAACTTTAGATATGCAGATGACACCACCTTTATGGCAGAAAGTGAAGAAGGACTAAAGAGCCTCTTGATGAAAGTGAAAGAGGAGAGTGAAAAAGTTGGCTTAAAGCTCAGCATTGAGAAAACGAAGATCATGGTATCTGGTCCCATCACTTCATGGGAAATAGATGGGGAAACAGTAGAAACAGTGGCTGACGTTTTTATTTTCCTGGGCTCCAAAATCACTGCAGATGGTGACTGCAGCCATGAAATTCAAAGATGCTTACTCCTTGGAAGGAAAGTTATGACCAACATAGACAACATATTAAAGAGCAGAGACATTACTTTTCCAACAAAGGTCCGTCTAGTCAAGACTATGATTTTTCCAGTAGTATGTATGGATGTGAGAGTTGGACAATAAAGAAAGCTGAGTGCAGAAGAATTGATGCTTTTGAACTGTGGTATTGGAGAAGACTCTTGAGAATCCCTTGGACTGCAAAGAGATCCAACCAGTCCATCCTAAAGGAGATCAGTCCTGGGTGTTCTTTGGAGGGACTGATGCTAAAGCTGAAACTCCAGTACTTTGGCCACCTCATGTGAAGAGTTGACTCATTGGAAAAGACCCTATGCTTGGAAAGATTGAGGGCAGGAGGAGAAGGGGATGACAGAGGATGAGATGGTTGGATGGCATCACTGACTCAATGGACAGGGGTTTGGGTGAACTCTGGGAGCTGGTGATGAACAGGGAGGCCTGGTGTACTGCAGTTCATGGGACTGCAGAGTCAGACACAACTGAACTGAACTGAACATTTGCAATTATAGAATGAGAAGGGATCACAGAGGTAGTCTATTATATAAGCCCCTCAATTCATAGTCAAACTAACTTGAGAGTGTCAAATGATTTTAAAAGTGCCACCTAGCTAGTTAGTAACAAAGTTGAATCTAGAATCCAAAAGTCACAATTGCTAAATCATTTCATCACTCACCATCATCATCATTATCATCATCAATGTTTTGTGGCCCTACATGAACCAGGTCCTTTTGTAAAGATGTTACTAATATACTATCTCACTTAATCTTCACAATGTTATGAGGTGATACTATTCTAATGCAGAAGATAGGGCACATAGAAATTGACTAAACTGGGCAAAATGATCATTTGGGTTTTTCCTAACTTTTTGACCAACCCAATAATTATAATAAAAGCCCTTAAACATATCTCTTTTTCCAGCTTCTTTAATTCCCCAGACTTGAACATATCAGCATAGATAGTGGGCTAAAAATAAAACTTCTTCCATTAGGAAACAGACTCCCTCCTCCTGACTTCTTGATCTGGACTGGGTAGTCAGCAACTTGCCTCATTTTCTCCTGTAGAACTGGGCCTGAAGTGATATTGGATGACTGCGAAGGGAGCCCTTGAGTGGTGCTGTGGCTTTCAGTTTCACCTTGCTGCTCTGGGATTGCCATGTTAAGAAGCCTAGGCTAGTCTCTTTGAAGCTGAAAGATTACAGAAAGAGAAAGACCTAGGCAACAGCCATCATGTGAGTAAAACTAGCTTGGATCATTCAGTCATTCTAGCCACCAGGTGGTTGCAACCACGACAGTGAGCTCAGGAGAGACCAGAAGCACAGCCATGCTGTGTTCCATGCTAGCTGCTGACCCAAAGAACTGTGAGAAATTAAATGGTGGCTGTTTTAAGCAAATACAGTTTGAAGTAGTTCATAATACAGCAATAGACAAGTGGTACAGTATATGATATTATCATTTGGTTAGTGTTAGCATGGTGTTTCTTTTCCATCTCATCACGTTCAGTTTTTCTGAGTCATTATATTTTAAGTGGGGGCTTCCCTTGTAGCTCAGGTGGTAAAGAATCTGCCTATGGTGTAGGAGTCCACCTACAATGCAGGAGACCCGGATACAACTCCTGGGTTGGGAAGATCCTCTGGAGAAGGAAATGGCAACCCACTCCAGTATTCTTGCCTGGGCAATCCCATGGACAGAGGAGCTTGGAGGGCTATAGTCTATGGGGTCGCAAGTGTTAGACGTGGCTTAGCCACTAAAAACCACATATTTAAACTATGTTTGTGGTAGACAGCATAAAGTTAGGTCTAGTTTTCTTTAGTCCAGTCTGAAAGTCTCTGTCTTTTAAGCAGCATGTGTGCCTGTGTGCTCAATCATGGCCGACTCTTTGCAACCCCACGGACTGTACTTGCCAGGCCCCTCTGTCCATGGGATTCCCAGGAAGGATACTGGAGTGGGTCGCCATTTTCTCCTCCAGAACTAGTGTGTAGACTAGGGATATTTAAAGTGATTATTGATACAGTTGGATTGAAATATATCATCTTTGTAACTGTTTTCTCATTACGTTTGTTCATTGTTATCCCACCCATCTTTTTCTGATTTTCATGAGTTTGAGAATTTTGATTGATTCTATTTTATTTCCTCTTGATCTCAATATTTAAAAAGCACATATTCAGTTGTTGCCTAGGAGTTATAATATATATTTTAAAATAATCTAAGTCCACCTTCAGATAATACTATACTGCTTCACTTTATAAGAGTATATTCTCAAGTCAGCCTTCCTATCCCTTGTGATAACACTGTCAGTCATTTAATTTATTCATATGTCATAATCACCCCAGAGAGATTAACCAGACCAGAAAATCCATAAGGAAAGAGCAGACCTGAATAACACTGTAGACCACATGGACCTAACAAAATATAGAATATTCCACCCAAGACCACCAAAATACACATTCTTCTCAAGCACACATGGAACATTCTCTAGCAAAGATCATATGTTGGGTCACAAAGCAAGCCTTAACAAATTTAAGAATATTGAAATCATGTCAATAATTTGTTCTGTCCACAGTGATATAAAACTAGAAGTTAATAGCAGGAGTAAAATGGGAAAATTCACACATAGGTCGAAATTAACACGCTTCTGGACATAAAAAAAAATATGTCAAGACAAATGAAAATGGAAACACAACTTACTGAAACTTATGGAACATAGAAAAAACAGTTCTAAGAGGGAATTTTATAGTGATAAACATATATATTAAGAGAAAGATCTCAAACAACCTAACTTCAAAGAATTAGAAAAAGAACAAACTAAGCCCTAAGTTAACAGAAAGAAGGAAATAATAAAGATTAAAACAGAAACAAATGAAACAGAGACTAGAAAGACAGCAGGAAAAATATCAGTGAAACTAAGAGTTGATTTTTTTCTAATAAGCAAAACTGGAAAACTTTTTACTAACCAAGGAAAAAAGAGAGGACTCAAAATTATAAATGAAAGAAGAGGCATTACAACTGACACCACAAAAATATGAAGAACTGTAAGAAGCTACTATGAAAAGTTATAGTCCAATGAATAGAATAGCCTAGAAGTGGATAAATTCCTAGAAACATATATCTTACCAAGATTGGACTCTAAAGCAGCAGCTGGTAAAGAGAGTAGTTTAGCTGCTTCCAGGGAGAAACTGTGCGAAGGCTGTTTTGCCAGCTTCCTCTGCACTGAGTCCTGAGGGAACAGAGTTGGCAAGTGCTCACGGGCCCATTGACAATTTCTTCCCTGTTTGCTACAGTCTTTGGGTCTGAGGTATGCAAGCCTGATTGGCTCTCAGAGTTGGGTGTTTGGGGGGCCCATTTCTTGAGTGGGACTCTTAAAAGAGGGGGTGCTAAACGTGAAGTCCAAACCTTACACTCTTCAGGAAGAAGCTGATATTTGGGAGTTTCCTCTTGGTTGTTTGGTACTGTGATGGAGGTGGAGTTTATATGGAGAGCGTGTCTCAGCCTTTCCTACCAGTTTCAGCATAGGTCTTTTCCCACTTGTCTGATGTTTAGGAATCACTCAGCTAGTTTCTGAATTTCTTTTAAAGAAAATTGCTGCATATCTGTTGTGTCTGTGTGGAATTCAGCAGTATCTTGTGTTACCGTATTGGTTGATTCCATATCTTATTGATGGGCTTCCCTGGTGGCTCAGTGGTAAATAATCTGCCTGCAGTGCAGGAGACACTGGAGATGCAGGTTCGATTACTGTGTTGGGAAGATCCCCTGGAGGAGAAAGTGACAACCCACTCCACTATTCTTGCTTGGAAAATCCCGTAGACAGAAGAACCTGGTGAGGTACAGTCCATGGAGTTGCAAAGAGTTGGACAGGACTAACCACGCACACGCATATCTATGTAATCCACTTTATAAATGTTAACCTGACAAATTCATAACACATGTCAGCAACCTGCTGTCCATGATGGATGATGAAAATGTTGAATACATATGTGTGTGTGTTCGTGTCACTAAGTTGTGTCTGATTCTTTTTCTACCCTATGGGCTGTCCATGGGATGTTCCAGGCAAGGATACTGGAGTGGGTTGTAATTCCTTCTCCAAGGGATCTTCCTGACCCAGGAATCAAACCCGTGGCTCCAGCTGTGTCTCTTACAATGCAGGCAGGTTCTTTACCACTGAGCCCCCGGGGAATTCCTACATAGTTATATACAGTGGAATATTATCAGCCATAAGTAGGAAGAAGTCCTGCCATTTGCAACCACATAAATGAAACTTAAGGGCATTATGCTAACTGAAACACACTCAAGAGAAAAAGACAAATACCACATGATTTCACTTACATGTGGAATCTTAAAATAAAATAAAACCAACAAAAAAGGATTCATAGAGAGTGTATTGATGGTTGCCAGGGGCTAGGGAGTAAGGCTAATAGGTGATGTTGGTCAAAGGGTCCAAACTTGCAGTTATAATATATGTAAGTTTATGGGAACTAGTGTATAACAAGGTGACTGTAGTTAGCAATACTGTATTGTATTTAAATTGTATTGTATTGAAACTTGAAATTTGCTATAAGAGTAAGTCTTAAATGTTCTTACCATGCACATATTTACACACACACACACACACACACACACACACACACACACATGGAATGGTAACTGTATGAGGTAATGGGTGTTTTGACTAACATTATTGTGGTAATAAGTATTTCAAACCATCATGTTGAATACCTTAAACATACACAGTGTTATGTGTCAAGTACAGCTCAGGTCAAAGCTATGGTTTTTCTGGCAGTTGTGTTCAGATGTGAGATCTGGAGCATGAAGAAGGCTGAGCACTGAAAAATTGATACTTTTGAACTGTGGTGTTGGAGAAGACTCTTGAGGGTCCCTTGGACTGCAAGGAGAGCAAACCAGTCCATCCTAAAAGAAATCAGTCTTGAATATTCATTGAAAGAACTGATGCTGTAACTGAAGCTCCAATAATTTGGTCACGTGATGTGAAGAGCCGACTCATTGGAAAATACCTGATGCTGGGAAAGATTAAGGCAGGAGGAGAAGGGGATTACAGAGGATGAGATGGTTGGATGGCATCACTGACTCAATGGGCATGAGTTTGAGCAAGCTCTGGGAGATGGTGGACAGGGAAGCCTAGCATGCTGTAGTCCATGGGGTCGCAAAGAGTGGGACACAACTGAGTGACTGAACATCAAGGAAATCTCAATAAAGCTGGAAAATCATAAAACATAATAAAATAAACATGTAATTCAGGGTATAGAAAAAAATAAAATTGGCTAATATTGGAGAGTTTACCCACTCTTTCCTGAGCTGTTTCAAGCATACTCACCCACTCTCAAAGACAGTCTTCATTTCTGTTACTGTGTCTGATTGCTAGCATTTCTTTCTGATTCCCTTATCATTTCCATTTTTCAACTGACATTACCTAGCTAGTCTTTCATGTTGTGTACTTTGCCTATTGCAGACTTTCATATTAATCGTAGCTATTTAAATTGCGTGTCTGATAATACTAACATCTGTGTCATATCTGAGTCGGTATCTGATGATTGCTTTGTCTCTTCAGATTCTGCTTTTTCTCATCTTTTGGTATGCCTTGTAAAGCTAGATATGTTATTGAGTAATAGGTGCTGAATCATACAGGTTTTTAGTGTGAAGATCACATTACTCTTGCTAGGAGTTGGGCTGTTTCTTGTAGCAAGATGTACCAGAGACTTCAAATTTATCCGATGTCCTTGTTTTTAGTTTGGGGACCTCCTTTTGTATTGCTCCTCAGAGGTCGTCTGTGTCTTGTACCTTTTAAAGTTTTAATCCACTGTTATTATGCTAGCAATATGTTGGTGTGTGGCATAGGTTATGAAAGACAGAGAACATTCTAAAATCTTCAGTCGATCTTTCAGTCGGCTCTTGGGAATACTGGCTCTCTCTCTTGGCCTTCACAAGTGTTTGTCTCTCCTACAAGGTATATAGCTTTCTTCCTCCTGCTTTTACTTTCTTTCTGCCTGCAGCATTCGTTTCCTTGATGTTATCTCCCCTGCTGACTAAGGGAGAGTTTACCCACCTTAGGTGAGACAGAGAAGTTGGAGTGGAGCAGAGTTCCCTTCTCCCCGCTGGGTTGTCATTGGTATTGCCCCTTTCCTAGGGAGAAAGGGTTTCACAATGGCTATTCTTCTATCAGGGCCCCATGGGGAGTCTTCTTGAACCCTCAGACCCGGTCTGTGATTTCTGCAGGGAAGGTGTGCCCTACACTTCCACCCATCATGGCTACATGACTACTACCTCACTTTGGTTCACACAACCTCCAACAGCTTTCAAATTAGTAGCTAACTGTTCATTTATGGCATCCAGCAGCTTTTGCTCTAGGCAAACCACTATCAGGTGTGTATCTCTTCAGATTCTGGATGTTTGTCCTATCTCAGTTCTCTTGCTACTGCTAAGTCACTTCAGTTGTGTCTGACTCTGTGCGACCCCATAGACGCAGTTCTCTTGAGAGGCCAAAGAAAGGGCATTGATTTTGTTTGGCCAGTTTGTCTTATAAGGAAAGTGAAAGTGTTAGTGGATCAGTCATGTCTGACTCTGAGACGCCATGGGCTATAGTCCACCAGGCTCCTGTCCATGGAACTCTCCAGGCAAGAATACTGGAGTGGATAGCCATTTCCTTCTCCAGGGGATCTTCCTGACCCAAGGATTGAACCCAGGTCACCCGCATTGCAGGCAGATGCTTTACCATCTGAGCCACCAGGGAAGCCCATCTTATAAGGAAGGGGTTGGCAACTTCTACATTTTTTAATGTCAGTGCTGAACATATATTTTCTTGACTAAGATTCCCTACTACCAGGCACATGGGAAATAGGAGTCACAGTGAAGACTGAAGGTCTCCTGGTATTTGGCTTTGGGTAATGGAAATGAAGCAAGGACTCCAGTATAATCTATGCTCACATATGGTATTTATGGGAGATATTTTGGCAGGGGTTTTTACAGGAATGAGTAACTATTTGGTGAATAGAAGGTAGGGTTTGGGAACAGGCTAAGAGAGGCACTGTCGGAGAATTACATAGAATAGCTTGATAGGGGTGGAGGGGCCCACAAGGATTAGTAGGAACCAAAGCTGGAAATATTACGTGTCTAGAGCACATTTGGACCAGGACATGTGTGATCACATTCTGTGGTATCCATTTTGTAAAGTATAACAGCAAATATATAATCAAACTAGCTATAGTATTAGATAAACTGAAAGGACATTGGGCTATAGTGTCAAGCTCAAGATTTAGTGTCTGACTAGAAATGGAGAAACTGAGGAAGGCTGTGATGTCCCAGTGATAAAATGAGACCTTTGGGAGATGAGGTACAGGTGTCTGGCCTATAAGAATTTGAAATGCAACCAGAACTCACAATGGACATTAGATTTTAGAGTCATCTGCACAGAGTCTATAGCTGAAAGTTTGAAGAGAGATGTGGTCTTTGGGAAGAACAAGAATAGGGGTAAGAACCTTTGGGAATGTGCAAATTTAAGGGGACTGGAGAAAAGAAGTTGCTGTGGGAAAGCAAGAAAGATGGGAGTCAAGCCAGGACAAACTGTAAAGTTCATGTAGAGGAGGATCCTTTTTCTTCTGCCTTGTGCCTGGCCTCTATCGGCAGTCTTTGAACTGAAGCTTCACTCAGCACTGACAGAAAACAACTGCCCATATAGCACAGTGAGTGGCCCGCTTCTTGCTAGAGTTTTACATGAATTCTTTTTATAGTGGAAATAGATGAAAATATTCCACAGGAAATGGTTAGTGTTTATTAGGTAAGGGTCCACATTTATGAGCTAATGCCCCATTCTTGGAATCTAACCAGGTAGGAGAGTGATTTGTGGTGGTTGTAAAATGGTAATGATAGCCAGATATAGTATACAAAATCACCATGACCTCACAGGTAATTGCAAATGATATACTACAAATCAATACAGAACCTTCACAATACACAAATTTATTCAGACATCTCTATTTGTATTTATGTGCTACATGTATCCAATATGAAGTACAACAGGATGCTCTACAGCTGGTATTTGGTGGCTTGTTTCTTATGTTGATTGCACTATCAGTGTTTAAAGGAAATTGGGCAATGTTTGGTAAATCTCTTCTAAAACAACAAGGCAGTTTTCATCAAGTTTGTGAAATGTAATTTTATTAATAGAAGGGCATGTCTTACCAGACAAACTATCCCCAAATAAATAAAGTTTTAGCATCATTAAAAGCACACAAACGCACAACTTTACAGAGTACAATACAAAGTCAATTTTGATGATGTTCTTACTTGCATTGACTAAAAATCTGAGAAAGACTGTAATCAACCTCTAATTAATGATTCCGCATAAAGAGGAAAAGTAGAGCACAGTTATTTCATAGAAGGTTTCAGAGTGAGAGTTTGAGTGCTTTAAAAGATATCAGATAGATCACAAATTAAATCACACTGTTAACATTACAGCATGGAATTGTAGTTAATCAAAAATAAAAGTTAAAACGGCTGACGAAGGCTGCATACTTTCTTTTCCAACATAACACTACTTTCTATTTTTGGCATGAATTGATAACCTTTTCCATGAGTACGAAAATGTGCTCTGCAAACTCTCGGAGGGCACCACGGCCTCCACTGCTTTTGCAAATATATCCAACAGCCTTCTGGGCAGCGGCACAGGCGTCAGCAGGAACGCCGCTGAGGCCCACTTTCTTTAAGCACTCCTCATCAGACACTTCATTTCCTATCAAGTTGAAGAAGCACTGGTTAAATATTTAAAGATAAGGAATATTCTTTCTAAATAATGCAAAGAGCAGTCAATAAACAGTTCTGGCAACTTCAGACACTGTGTATAAGAATGCTACAGAGTAGATGGAACAAAATGAGTTAAAGTATTTCTATGTATAGTGAATACTTGAGGTCTAGTGTTTTTTCTTAAGCAATTCAAATAAATGCTTATCAATTCGAGAAGAATGGAGTATCCTCTCTGTGTGCCATGCCTATTACAGGTACTAGAAATTCTACATAAAATCATAATATTAAAACTTTTTTATGAAGGAAAATTTCCAATAAGCAAGAATCCCAAATTTATGTGGAATAATTATTAATGTTTTGCCTTATTTATCAATATTTTTATCCATACCCTGCCAAGTTTTTTGAAGGAAAGGAAGAAGGAATTCCCAGACAACATACTTAAGCCGTAACCACTTCACCATTTCCCTATAACAAATACCTTTTTTAGAAAGTGACACAATATCATCCAACTAACAAAATCAACAGTAATTCCTTACTGCTATCATCTGATAACCTAGTACATGCTTAAATATCCTCAGCTGTCTCAAAATTGTCTTTTTATAATTGATTTATTTGAGTCAGAAATCAAAAAAGGTCCACATATTGCATTTTGTTGATATACATCTTAAGTCTCCCTTTAACAGTTCTGATTTGTATGCTGCTTGATAAATAATTATCATCACATGACCTAACTATATCCCTCTCCCTGCCTTGCTTTTACTCTCTCTACCTCCCTCTCTTATCTTTCCTTTGATTGGATAAATTTCAGAAACTCCTAGGACCTAACATTCACCATTCTGAATACAACTATTACTATAATATAGACCAAATACTACTAGTAAAATGTTGGTTAAGAGTGCTTATTTTAAATTTGTTCTACATGTATCTACTGAAAATTTTAATTATTAAATGTATGGAAATTTGAAATGTTTTCAGTGAAAGATAATAAATATTAATGTATCTCTTCGCATAATTATGGCTGAGAAGGATACCAACCAAGATATGCCACTTCTTTCCAGCACAGACCCATTTCTTTTCTCCATTCATCTACAACTGCAAGCTTATCTGGCACATTGACTTCCATTTTGCAGTCCAGTTTTAAGGAGGAGAGGGTCTGCTTTGAACAGGCCCTTTCTGAGATTAACCTCACCTAAAAAATAAAAGAGCAAAGTGAGAAAACAGATATCACTCACAATAAAACAATACCTTTTAAATAATACAAATCACAAGTGAGTAGTCCTTTGAAGGACTAATTAGGAAAAATCAACTAACTTATTTTAAAATGATGAAGCTGTAGCAGATTTTATTTCTAGTAGTCCAATAAAGGTGAAAGACTATTATTCACAGTGAAAAGTAATCTATCTACAGGTAAAAAAATAAAACATACATTGTCTGTTAGCAATCTAAGATTCCCCTATAATTCATTTTATTCAGAGGAGTGTCTATAACTTGTCTTTCAACCTGCTCAGGAACATGTATTTAAGATCTCTAATGAATCATAATAAATCATCTTAGACTTCATTTTTGAAAATACAAATAAGTATTGTTACTTTGAATTAAAATATTCAATCGTAAGAATCAGTTCAGTTCAGTTACTCAGTTGTGTCTGACTCTTTATGACCCTATGGACTGCAGCACACCAGGGCTCCCTGTCCATCACCAAATTCCTGAATTTACTCAGGCTCATGTCCATTGAATCGGTGATACCATCCAACCATCTCATCCTCTGTCATCCCCTTCTCCTATCAGAGTCCTTTCCAATGAGTCAGCTCTTCGCATCAGGTAGCCAAAGTATTGGAGTTTCAGCTTCAGCACCAGTCCTTCCAACGAATATTCAGGACTGATTTCCTTTAGGATGAACTGGTTGGATCTCCTTGAACACCAAGGGATCTCAAAAATAAGCTACATTCAAAAAAAAAAAAATATCCATCTGACATTTGCTTTCTTCCAAATGCTGACACCTATTTTCTATGAAATCTTTCTGGCTGCAAGATCCTATAGGAAACATTAGGTGGCAACTATTTAAAATAATATATTCACATTCATTAAATAAACAAGAAATCTATTTGTTGATAGATTCCTAATTCTACTCATCTAAAAGCAAAAACAGCATAATTTTCTAGGTATGTCAAGGCTAAATTTGAGACACTTTAATTGATAATACCAAAAATGCAAATCTCTTATTTCAGTCACATGTACCTTGACCTTATATCACAATCTTGAAAAACACCGCTTGTTCAGGGGGCACATACCTCAATACCACTTTTCTTTAATAAACTTATCCCAATAGCATCTTTTACATCATAAGATATGATTTCTTTTTGGTCTCCTGATACATAAATGTGGCCATTGGTGAGACATCCATCAATATTGCAAACAAAAAGTTTTATCTCCTTCAGTTTCTCTTTGCCAAAATAACCGTATCTAAAAGAAACCAAAACAGACCTTTGAATCCAAGTGTAAAACTAATCACTCCCTCTCATCTGGCTAACACCAATAAACTTGATAATCCATTCCCATCCAATAATTCAAACATTACCTTTTCAAGTTACTTCACACACACTTCACCTTATAGTGCAAGAACTTTAAGTGTGGTCCAACCAAACTACGTGGTTCTGAAGTTACTGAATAAGCCATCCATAGGCATATTTTATATATATGTCTTCCTCACGTAAGCAAAATATTACAAAAGATTCTAAGATGTTTGGAGGGTCAGAAATCTGTGTCTAAAAGTGAATTTAAATGGATCTACTAAAAATAATTTGTTATGATCTAGTGCAAAGGCTCTGAGGTCTTGTTTTCACCTTAATACTCTTTGTTCTGCAATAGGCCAATCAATGTCCACATCGATGTCCACACTGTGCTCCGCTCTCATCTCGTAGTATGCCATCTTCCCACCCTAAACATATGACGAGTGCCATGAGGACTGTTGTCAACACGGATTCACACTTATCAACAAATTTATTAAAATACAGAACAATGAATTCACCGCTATAGTACTAAGAAAAATGAACAACCCAGCAATATCAGACATACAACAAGTAATTTCTTTTGGAGGGGAGAGCTTCCTATATTTACTTGTAAAACAAGCAAATTTAACCCTTTTCAAATTCTACCTACACAGTGCAAGTTCCCATTTTTTCAGAATTCTATTTTAACACTGAACAAGAGTAGAAATAATACGTATCTTCCAGGGTTCTGACCACAAGGAATTTTCTGAGAATCCCTAGTTGTATTCCTCCCTTTGTTCTGGTAGTTCTCCCTTCATCATCCAAAAGCAGAAGTATAAGTATTTGGGGAACTTCTGTTCCTATCTGCAATAGCGGTCAGACTGGGGAGGAAAAGGAACTGTAATATTTATTGCACAGAACTGATCTCTGAGGTACAGACAGGAGTCAACAATAACTAAATGGATCACATGTGGCGAAAGTAAGAACAAAGAGCATCATAATCCTGAGGTATGCACAGGGCAAGAGGGTTGAGGCACTTATGATTGTAATCATTGCAAGGTCAAGATCAATTACCGGAAATTTACATTTTTCACAGTTGTCAGTCTCTTTACTAATCTTGTTACAATGAGGAACTTCTATTTTTCTCCACACTTAGGAAAGGGTCAAATTATAGTCCCCCTTAGCAAAGAGCATAGGGAGAATTGTACCTATAGATGTTAAATCTAATTTCCCTGAACACTCAAACTTAACAGCTAGCCTACAGTATGCCTACTGACCAGAAGACTGGAAAATTTCTTCCCCTTAGAGGATGAGTCATAATCCTTAACATAAGGATCTGAATTAATATCCTAACAATGCCATTTACAACTTGTTTTTGCTTTGAGCCAATGACGTCATTTTTCAGAGTTACCATTTCCTCCTCTGAAACAAAACTAGGAACATCCACTTTATTTCACTATATGACATAACCTATGTAGTATTTCATAAATCAACAGCAAGTGTTGAATCAACAATAACTATAACTAAAATGAACAAATAGTATATGGTATAACCATGTAAGCTCTAAAGCTGAGAGGCATCCAACTCATTTGCTGTAAAAGGAGAGCACTTACTGTAAAAGGAAAGCACTAAGATTCAGAACAGATAAAATGATATATTCAAGGTTAAACAGTTACAGATAGAGATATTACTATAATCTGTATAGTACTATAATCTCATCAGTTTTCCTGATGCCTAGGTTGGTTGCTCTTTTACCTCTACTATACTGCTGCTGTTTGTTTTTTTTTTTTTTCTCTTTTAAAAGCAGTAAAGATTATTCAACTGTACAACCACAACTTGACAATAATACAACCATGGATTAGAGTTTTGAATGAAATAATATGAATACCACAACATATGTAGAATACTCAATAGTCGATTTCTTATTTTAATGTTAAAATTGTAGCAGAATCCCTCACATGTTCACTAAATGTATCCCAAATCAGTTCGGGTTTAAGTGTGCCAGATAAATACCTTGGATGATAAATCTTATCAGTTAATCCTTTTCCTCTAGGGCTTGATACTTTCCTTTATGAGCTGTGCCCTACTTTTTTCTTAGAACTCAAAGTATATAAAAGGGTTGAAAAGACTTTTTGCAAAACAAGGGCACAAACCTGTAAGTAACCCATCTCTATCAAATGTCTTTTAGCAAAATAAAATGAGCCATTTTCATATAATTCTCCATCCCAGTCTTGTCGGCGAGGTCGTTTAGCTGGATTCAAATTCAGAGGCTCAGTCATTTCACGAACTAAAGGCAAAAAGTTATAATAAGTCCCAGGTGCTCTGATCACCAAAATAGTTCATTCAGTAATTTTTTTAAAAAAGCAAACAAAAATAAACTCAGAATACAGAATATTTCTGTTTCTAAATAAACAATTTACAAGATTTTTTTAAAGGACCAAAACCTCTGATAACAACTCTCAGATGATGTATCTGATAATAATTCTGATAAATAATTCTGATGATTTATCTTTGCTCTTCAATAATAAGAGGAAAATAAAGTATCTTATGGTGAAATCTTGAATAATTAAGGTTTTAAGGGATTCATACAAATATAACGCTTTGGGGGGACATAAAAGCAACCTTAGTTGCCAAAGAACTGAACTTGTCATAAAATAATATATTCAACGTTTGAGCCCTTTAAATCTATTGCACACCATGTGCTTCTATAGAAATACAATGTGTGTGTTATTTATCTAATATGGCTGAGAAACTACATTTATGGAATTACTGAAAAATAACTATTTCCTCATTAAATTATTCAACCTTACATATTGATGGGAAATGTTTATATAAATGTATGATACATTCTTACCAGTAATTTTAAAAATACTAATGTAAAATACACATAACAATAAATTATGTTTATTATCATTAGTAATAATGAAGGCCGAACAATATCAACGTTAATTACATGATATAATAAATGAAGCCTTTCTATTAAAGGTCCTATAGTATTTTTCTCCACTGAATCTTCACATGTGATTCAAAGACTGTTCCTGAAGTCCCCAGATCTAGTCGTGTCTGACTCTTGTGACCCCATGGACTGCAGCCTGCCAGGCTCCTGTCCATGGGATTCTCCAGGCAAGAATACTGGAGTGGGTTGCCATTTTCATTCTCCAGGGGATCTTCCTGACGCAGGAATTGAACCTGGTCTCCTGCATTGCAGGCAGATTCTTTACTGACTGAGCTATAAGGGAAGCCCCTTGATATTAGTGAATAAGTTCAAAACATTATATATATAAAACAACGAATTTGCTACAGAGAAGATACCTGTCTCTTATACACATCTTGATATAATAAATGAAGCCTTTCTATTAAAGGTCCTATAGTATTTTTCTCCACTGAATCTTCACATGTGATTCAAAGACTGTTCCTGAAGTCCCCAGATCACACGCTCCCATAGTATCCTTATACTTTTCTTTTTAGGCCCAAACTGTCCTAATAAATATGTATCTCATACATGGTTTATAGTTATTATGTATTTAATAACATTTCGTTACTGATATTTAAAATCCTGACATCATTAGACCACACACTCTGTAAGAAGTAAGTCCCAGCAGCCAGATCCAAGCATGCATAGAGGAGACACCTGACAAATACATTAACACTTGCTTAATTCTAAAGTGAAAAACTTGTGACATCTGCCTATGTACAAGAGTATATATTACAGTATTATTCTTAATGGTTGTAAAGTATTTGATTTTATGGATAATCTAGTTTTGCAAGGTATTTAAGTGGATTTTTCTCTCCATTATTGGCATATCTCTCTATAATTGTTTTCCTATAAATGCAACCTGGTGGGGGTGGCGGGGTCAAACCTATGTACATTAATAGCATAATATAGTACATACCAGAATTCCCTTGCCTTTGCACTAAACTTTTTGCAAATTTGTATTTGTCGATATGTATAGATATTTTCTAATTCTTTTTAACTTTAATCATATAAAACTTTATCATATAAAGCTCAACATTCAGTTTAACACTGGGTTTCCTTAACTTACTCAAAAGTGTGCTTTTCAAGCATTAATTCTTCCTGTATTTTATTTTTGATATTTAGTAGTGGTGGTTTAGTCACTAAGTCGTGTCTGACTCTTGTGACCCCATGGACTGCAGCCTGCCAGGCTCCTGTCCATGGGATTCTCCAGGCAAGAATACTGGAGTGGGTTGCCATTTTCATTCTCCAGGGGATCTTCCTGACGCAGGAATTGAACCTGGTCTCCTGCATTGCAGGCAGATTCTTTACTGACTGAGCTATAAGGGAAGCCCCTTGATATTAGTGAATAAGTTCAAAACATTATATATATAAAACAACGATTTGCTACAGAGAAGATACTCAGTAATTGTTTATTGAATGAAATAAATAAACTAGTCATTGATCTATTTTATGACATTCACATTTAGAGACTAAAAATCATTTTCTGCCTATCACTTTATCTTCTTCTCTTAATCGCCCTTTTGTGGACCTTCTCCATTTTTACCGCATCTTCCTTACTATCTCCTTTAAAGCAAACATAGGTTCGAGACAATTGGCCCAGTTTTCCTACACTCAACAAATGTCAGGCCTGAACAGAAATCATACTGCCTTTCTTCATGTATGTTTCATTTACCTATTGGTTGGTAATTCTATTCTTTGTGATATCTTTTACTAGTTTTTCTGGAGAGAAATAAGGCTCCAACTAAATGTTATGGTACTCTTTTGGTATAAGAAGTTGTGAACTTTGAAAAGCAATTCTATAGATTCAGTCTTGAGTTTCTCCAGAATTTTGTGGTGGAAGACTTCTATTCCCACCATTCTATACGATTCATAGGTAGAAAAACACAAAGAAAGTATCTGCTCTGGAAAAATGGCATATTTGCCTCAAAATACAAACAGAGGGTTAAAATAATCCTTTGTAAAAAAAAAAAAAAAGACAGACAATTAATTTAGTTTCCATTGTTTTGTCTCAACAATCACAAGATTTAGAACTCATTATAATGTTATTATCTACTATAGTGATATAAATCCCACATTCTATTTTACTGCTCCCTTTTTAACTCTCCCACTCCTAAAGAATATTTACATAAGAAAAATTAATTCTCCATAAGATGAGCTAAAATAAAAACCAATATAACAGATTACCTCCTTTCTGAATTTCACCCCATCGAAACTGATGCCGTCTCACAACAGAGAAAACAGAATCGTATCCTTCTTCTCGAATCATTTCTGCAACTTTTTGAAGATCAGTAGGATGTAAACATGGAGAAGTAGCTTGAATATTTCCTACAATGTCAACCTCTTAAAAAGACAAGACAAATGAAAAGAACATCAAAATGAAGTTCTTTGCAAGCAAGTAATCTAAGATCTAAATTCAAATGTTAAACATGTCTTGTGAAATGAGTAACAAGTTGGAAATTACATAAAATTTTGAATAAACTATTAGTCAAATTCATACCATTGTGATAATTAAGAAATTCTATGATGGCATCTAGTGAGGTAGAACTGTCTTTTGAAGCTTCAGAACTTCTTCGATGAACTTGTGCACCAAACTGTTTGGCCACATTCTCAATTTCATCATGGTCTGTTGAAACCCATACACTGTACAGATATTAAAAAAAAAAAGCCAAATCACTAAAAAAAAAAAAATTAAAGATAAAAAGGAGCTCTGCAACCCCCAAAATACAGCTTATATAATGTTAGAATAGTTTTTGTACCATCAAAATAATGTTACAGATTCAAAGCAACATAAAACTTAAAGAAAAATAAAGAATTTTCTATGGAAACCACATTTTGAAATGCTTGAATTATAAATGTGGTCCCAGATATGTTTATATTTATATTATATATAACATTTATATACACAGCCCTAGATATCAGTTTATAAAATTAGAAAAAATTAATATTTTTACGGTTAATGGTTTATTAAAAATACTAGTAAACCTGGAAGTTCAAATCTAAAGGAAATAAAGACGATACTATTTCTTTTTTCCCATCAAAATCCAAAGCACTGTATAGTTACTACACCTGCTGAGAAAAAAAATGGATGTGGCTTAGCCAAATCACAGGGCTGAGTTTCAAGCTTAGTAAAGACTTATATGCCCAAAACAGTCAGACAAGCCAACTCTTTTTTGGGCAGGATGGGGGCAACTAACAATGGGTACATAAATATCTGAACACAGAATCAACTGGGTGAAACCACCACCAACAATCAAAGTCGTGGAGAACATGACTTGACTGGTTCAGGAGAGCTTAGTCTAACAGCTCTATTAACCACACCTTACTTAGCTGACCTTTTGCACTTTATAAGACGATGACTCACAGCAAAATATAAAACATTATTTGGGGGGATGCATACTAGTCTCTACTGAAGTTTTCTTAACTTTATAAATTTCCATTGCTAAAACAGACTGTTTCACTCTAGCCATAATGCTTTTAGACTGACATTCCACAAAGACATCTGAATGACTTTGGTATATGTGCATACAGTTGATCCTTAACCAACGCAGGTTTGAACTGTGTGAATTTTTTTCAATAAATGTATGGGAAATTTTTAAGGAGATCTGCAACAGTATGAATAAAACTGCAAACTGTGCACCTTCGTACTATCAGAAAAAATAAAGTTAGGTATGTCATGAATACATAAAACATATGTAGATGATGGGTTTCCCTGGTGGCTCAGATAGTAAAGAATGTGCCCACAATGCAGGAGACCTGGGTTTGATCCCTGGGTCAGGAGGATCCCCTGAAGTAGGAAATGGCAACCCACTCTAGTATGCTTGACTGGACAATTCTGTGGACAGAGGAGCCTGGCAGGCTACAGTCCATGGGGTCACAAAGAGTAGACATGACTGAGTCTTTCCCTTTACTTTACTTTCATGTAGATAATACATGATAATACAACACTTTCATTTTACTTTCATGTAGATAATAGTCTACTTTCACATAGGTATAAGATGAATGATACTTAATATAAAGTTAATAATGTTGCACTTTTGGCTTTTAAAAAATGGAACAATGTTTCTGACACTGTATTATGAATATGACTCTAATACTATATAACATAAAATTTTCATAATGATCCATTCATTAGTGTGTGTGGGCTAGGCTACCATGAAGCAATCATACTGATTAAAATAGACCACCATTGTTGTTTACTCCTGTCCAACTCTCTGTGACCCCATGGACTGTCGCCTGCCAGACAATTCTGTTCATGGGATTTCCCAGGTAAGAATATTGGAGTGGGTTGCCATTTCCTTCTCCAAGGGATCTTTCTGACCCAGGAACCAAACCCTAGTCTCCAGCATTAGCAGCTGAGTTCTTTACCACTGAGCCACCAGGGAAGCTTTATTTGGGGAGATGCATACTAGTCTCTACTGAAGTTTTCTTAACCTTTATAAATTTCCATTGCTAAAACAGACTGTTTCACTCTAGCCATAATGCTTTTAGACTGACATTCCACAAAGACATCTGAATGACTTTGGTATATGTGCATACAGTTGATCCTTAACCAACGCAGGTTTGAACTGTGTGAATTTTTTTCAATAAATGTATGGGAAATTTTTAAGGAGATCTGCAACAGTATGAATAAAACTGCAAACTGTGCACCTTCGTACTATCAGAAAAAATAAAGTTAGGTATGTCATGAATACATAAAACATATGTAGATGATGGGTTTCCCTGGTGGCTCAGATAGTAAAGAATGTGCCCACAATGCAGGAGACCTGGGTTTGATCCCTGGGTCAGGAGGATCCCCTGAAGTAGGAAATGGCAACCCACTCTAGTATGCTTGACTGGACAATTCTGTGGACAGAGGAGCCTGGCAGGCTACAGTCCATGGGGTCACAAAGAGTAGACATGACTGAGTCTTTCCCTTTACTTTACTTTCATGTAGATAATACATGATAATACAACACTTTCATTTTACTTTCATGTAGATAATAGTCTACTTTCACATAGGTATAAGATGAATGATACTTAATATAAAGTTAATAATGTTGCACTTTTGGCTTTTAAAAAATGGAACAATGTTTCTGACACTGTATTATGAATATGACTCTAATACTATATAACATAAAATTTTCATAATGATCCATTCATTAGTGTGTGTGGGCTAGGCTACCATGAAGCAATCATACTGATTAAAATAGACCACCATTGTTGTTTACTCCTGTCCAACTCTCTGTGACCCCATGGACTGTCGCCTGCCAGACAATTCTGTTCATGGGATTTCCCAGGTAAGAATATTGGAGTGGGTTGCCATTTCCTTCTCCAAGGGATCTTTCTGACCCAGGAACCAAACCCTAGTCTCCAGCATTAGCAGCTGAGTTCTTTACCACTGAGCCACCAGGGAAGCCCTGCTGCTGCTGAGTCGCTTCAGTCGTGTCTGACTCTGTGCGACCCCATAGACGGCAGCCCACCAGGCTCCTCCGTCCCTGGGATTCTCCAGGCAAGAGTACTAGAGTGGGGTGCCATTTCCTTCTCCACTGCATGAAAGTGAAAAGTCAAAGGGAAGTCGCTCACTCGTGTCCAACTCAGCGACCCCATGGACTGCAGCCTACCAGACTCCTCTGTCCATGGGATTTTCCAGGCAAGAGTACTGGAGTGGGGTGCCATTGCCTTCTCCCTAGACTACCACAAAGCAATCATATAACTGCTTCTTTGTTATCAATGCCTGAATCATTATACTTGTAGATAAATATGAATTTCTTTTTCACAATATCTTCTCATTTTTGATGTTCAGTGTTAGTAATATATGTAACATCTACAGTGTTTTGTATCATATAAGACAATATTCATGTAGGTACTGATAGATGATCCATCTTATAAACAAAGTAAAATTTTGATATCATTATAGTTAAGTACTGTAAATGTATTTTGTCTTTCTTATGATTTCCTTGATAACATTTTCTTTTCTTTAGCTTACTTTATTGTAACACAGTATATGATAAATATATAAAATGTGTTAATAAATAATGAAAATAAATAAAGATGAATAGAGCATAATGTGTCTCAGATATAGAGAAGTAGTGGTTACCAGTGGGGAGAGGGAAAGGGGGAGGAAGGCCAGTATAGGAGTAGGGAGAAAAAAATGAGATTACACGAAATCATGTGTGTAAAACTTTTGAAAACTGTAAAGCACTGCAGAATTTAAAGAATTTTTCCTTCAATTAAAAAATAAATTAATTTAAAAAGTCAGATGCTCAGTTGTGTCTGACTCTTTACGATCCCGCAAACTGTAGCCCACCAGGCTCCTCTATCCGTGGAATTCTCCAGAAAGAATACTGGAGTGGGTAGCCATTCCCTTCTCCAGGGGATATTCCCAACCCTGGGAAGACCCAGGGATCTTCCTGGGTCTCCTGCGTTGCTGGCAGATTCTTTATCATCTGAGCCACCAGGAAAGCCCTAAATTAAAAAAAAAAAAAAAGTGTTTATGATATTAGGAAGGCTTTGGTCAACAGTAGGCTACTAGTAGTTAAGTTCTGGGAGATCAAAAGCTGGTCTGAGACTACTGACTGCCCTGGCTGAGGAGGGGAGTTGGTATCTCAATTTCATCTTGTTCAAGGGTCAACTGAATTTCTTAACCCCTTTCATTCAACATCTACTGAATGAAAGAGAAACTGCATGTTTCATACATCTTTGCTCAACTGTCAAGAGTGAAAAGAAAGAAACTAAAGAAAAATTTCTAACAGCTCTAGCTTTAAGAAATTCCCTTTATTATTGGCAGAAGGGAGATTTAAATCTAAAGTCAATAATCCCCCACCCTGCCCCTTAATTTTTTTCAGAGGAAGCACTGGCTTCCTGTGAAGATGAGCCTGAAGATGAGCCACTGGCTAGAGGTCAAGTGTGTCATATCTACTCGTGTCATTCTGCAAAAAGCAGAACACAGAAGCCTTCATTTCCCTCCACTGCAAAATATGAAATAGTTTTGGTATAAGTTTTTTACTGGAAAATGTCACAAAGGTATACAACAAACTGAAGTACCAATGAAAACTCAGTAAATTTTTTAAAGGGAGGATAAAAGGAGGGTGGTGATGGTAATAAAGTAAAAAGGAAACAGTAAAAGAGACCAGTCTTCTGCATCTAGTTAACTCACTAACTGAAATAAATTACTGAAGCCATTTACTTTAATATCCTGATCTTTACTGTAATAAACATTCAACGCCTCAGGATTCAGTGATCTTTTGGAAATGCTTAAATGGTAAATAAAAACAGAGGTTTGCTTATGTTTCTTCTTTCATTATTCATTCATTCCTTTTTTCATGAAATGAAAATGACTCTTGACTGCGTAGTCTGTTTCAGGCCCTTCTCTGGACACCAGGGATACAAAATTCATTGACATGAGAAATTCTCAACCTATTAGTAGAAACAGAGAATGGCCAGGAAGCAATAACTGACCTTTCTATAATGCTTTACTTTTTACGAAGTATTTTTATAGTGCCTGCAACATAAGAGGTGCTCAATATATACTTGCTGAATGAATGAAACAGTAAATGGTTAAGAGCATGGACTCTGAAGGAAGGGCCTCAAATCTTGGTTCTCCCACAAACTAGTTATATGACCCAAGGCCAATCTCCCTAAGCCTAATTTTCACTAAAACAGAGGTGACAATGACAGCAATTACCAAATATGGTTGTTATGACAAATCAATATAAACCACAATACAGAATAAATGTTTAGTAAGTAATAGCTATTGAAAATAATAGGAATGGTGATAAAGGAACAGCTGGCAGTCTCATTTAATCCTCACACTAGCTCTGTTTGAAGGAAAACTGAAGTTTTGCTTTCAGACCTTCAAAAATCCAAACGTTTATTTGTTCTATGGAAGGCAATGGCACTATGAATATGAAGCATCCTACATGTACGCTTAAAACACAGGGATTATCATTTATTACATCATCATAAGGAAGTCAATCATTTCCACTCAGCTAAGGGGCACCATTACATTAGCAAGTGCAAGAAAAAAGGATGAGCAAATGAACAAACAGGCTTTTTTAATAAAATTTAAAATCAAGTATAAAGTAAACATCAGAGTGGAATGATAATGGCTTTAACCTCAAATGAAGTCATACTACATCTAAGAGGATGAACAGGAGTAGCAACCATGATCCCTATAACAGAAACTTCGAATCATAAACTGCCATTTCAAGGACAACACAGGCAAAGCCTTTCATTAATCATAAATCCACACCCTAAAAGTGAAACCAACATTTATGTTTATTTTTCACAAATATATTAGGCAACATGTAAAAAAAATCGATGCACTCTAAAGATTTACTTACACAGCATTCAACCACTGTTGAAAACCAAGCTCTTACAAACTCAGCTCTCACAATGACTTTTTACTAAATGAAAATAATATCTCAGCATTTTTTCCTGACTGTTAACTATGTAAGTTAATGGGCAAAGTTAGCAACCTTGAAAGTATTGTTAGCTTTGATTCTAAGCAGGCTAGAAACTCAATTAAGTCAAAATGATTTTGGACAAAGTAATTTCCAGGCCTGAAAAACAAATAGGGTGAGCTACAGTTTTCTCCAATTCCTTCACAGGGTAGATAGATTTGTGTGTGTGTGGTTTTTTTTTTTTTTTTTTTTTGAAAGTAGAAGGTGAGAAGCAGGAAGACTGCTCCAAACAGAATAAGTCAATTAAATTCAAACCTACCCCTTTGGGGTGGTAGACTAGACCTCAAAGGGAAGAGAATGAATGGATAATTACAAGCTTCCTAAATTAACTGCTGAAGGAGGGTGTAAAGGGGCTATCTGCCAGAAAGAAGGTAAATCCTCCTGGCAGCATTGAGAACTCCTTTTCTGGGGCTGGAATCATCCTAAGAACACAGCCTTTAAGCTGTTAGAAACCATGATGGAGTTTGGTTGACCACAGAGGCTTAGATAAAAGTGTTATGTGTATAAAGTTTTGCAGTTTTCAGCAAAACCACCCCCATACCATAAAAGGGAGAGCCTTAAAGGAACCAAGAAACAGAAGATTATGGTGATCACATGCACCATCCCCTTACTTTCTTTTTCTTAAAAATATGAATTACTACCTGATACAGTACACTATATATTAACTATCTTCTCCCTATTATAATGCCAGCTCCATCTATGGATGGACCCTAATGCTAAACTCCTGGTTAAGGACACATAACAGTGCCTGTCACGTAGTAGGTAGTCAATAAATATTTGCAGAATGAATGAATCATTTTTGCTCTTGAATTTGTATCTCAAACACATCCTCCCTTTTTTTAGGTTAAGCTAGTTTGAAAAGGGTTTCCTGACATATGCAGTAGGAGTTGTAAAGGATTTCTGTTCTCAATCTATTAAGAATGTGATTTTGATCTCTGGTTTATGTCACAGAAATAGGGTTTTACTACATCACTACTAACTTGGATACACCTTCTCTCGGTCCTTTTTTGTTTTCCAGTGTGTACTTTTTGTAAGGAGGTAAAAATGTCCCAAAGTCTGTGAGTCATGTCACATTCATCTTGTAATCCCCTTGGATGTGTATGGCAGAAACTCAGACTCAGTGTTTACTGAATTGAACCAAATCCTCAAGTCTTTCCCTATCTCTCCTCTGCACACTTCCTGTTACATTACTGGTTTAATATCTTCTGTGTGCAGGCTTCTATCCTTTGGATAAAAACATCAAGAAAATTAGTAAATTTATACTATTTTGGTATCTCCTTTGTAAACACGTTCGGTTAAATGAAAATCATTTATCCACATATTAATGTATGTAATTAATATGCTCCAGAGACAGCCATCTCTTTAAAATCCAAAACTCGACAATCAAAAGGTGAAGATAATTTACTTTTCACGGGGAACAAATTCAAGCACAATTAGGCTGAAATTACCATGTGTAAATTCATTCTTGGCACAGAATGCCTCCTCCCTTTTATGAATGACATTAACTCCTGACTAACATGGCATATGGCCATGTCTCTTAAATAATGCACAATTAAAACCGTCCTTAGGGCAAACGAGGTTCCAAAGGTATGACCAAATCATTTAGAAGCATTTCATCAAACAGCCCCACGGTACGCTGTTCCACTGTCTCGCACCCAGGTACAAATGTGGGCAGCTTTCTAGATTGTGCTGACTCACAACAGGCAGAAAGCTTAGAGTATTTTCCAAAGGTCAGGAAAGGATCTCCAAGCTGAGCTGCAATGAGAAAAGCCTCGACACCCCACTCCATTCATGAACCTGACGCCTCCTTAATCGATCAGCACCAGGTGGGTAGCAGATGCTGAGCAACAGGGGAAAGCTAGTGGCCTCCGTCTAAAGGAGGTATTATCGCAGATGTTTCACAAGGGTAGCCTCCTTGCCTTTACCCTATGAGGTCAACCTGGGCAGCGCAGACTTTTGAAAAGGGAAATCTCCCCTTTTACGGGTGTCATTCTCAAGGGCTGGGGCAGGAACAGTCCCAAGTTCATGGCTATTAACAGTTAAGGAACAAGGAAGAAACTGGAGCCCTGCCTCCCCCGCGGGCGGCCGGGCCCAGGCAGCCCGGATCTTGTGCACCCCTTCCGGGGGCCGCTACCCCGGGGCCCTGGCACCTCCGGCGGCCCGGCTCCCCCTCTCGACCCCCGCCCAGGCCGCGCCGCCCACTCTCGCACATGCGCACTCTGGAAGACCCCCGAGTCCAGGGCCGCACGCAGGACCCAGCCAATGAGCGGGACCCCCGCCAGGTGCTTAATGTTCTTCAGGGGGATGCCCTTGCTGCCGCCCCGGGCCAGGATGAGGGCCGCCATGTGCGGGGGCTTCTCCACCCCTCGGCCCTGGCCGCCGCGGGAGTTGCGCTGTAGCTTCGGCGGCCGGCCCCGCGAGGGTCGCCCCCGCGGGTTGGAGACGGAGGTGGCGGCCCCCTTCTCCACCGAGTCCATCTTCCTCCCACGCCTTCTCCCCAGCTTCTCCACATCCGGGAGCTCTTGTCTCGCCACCTCAGCTCGGCGCCGCCCGATCTCCCCGCCCGACTGCCCAAGGGGGTGGCTGTTCCCGGCCCCGCCCACCTCCGATCCCGCACCCTCCCGGGGGCACGCCGGGAGTTGTAGTCCGCGGGTCGCTCGCAGGGCCAGTAGGCTCCGACTGCGCGACCCCCAAACCAAAGTCGGGCACCGAGAGCCCGGTCCTGACTGGAAGGAAGTGCAGATTCTGCGGAGCTTGATATTGAATGGAAATTAATAAAATAGGAAAGACGGGCAACAAGTAGTTTTTTGCTGAAGAATTTCCCCATTAGAAATTGTAGTGGGTTTCCCACATCACACCCTGATGCACCCTAACTCGAAACAATTTTCATTTAAAAATTTAAGTGTCCGTTTTTCTGCTATGCTACCTACTCCTTGTTTCTAAGAGATGACCTCATTCGAATGTCCTCCAGGCCCTTTAAATTCAACATTTTAAAAACAGCTCTCCCTATGGGCTCAAACTGCTTCTATCTTTGCATTTTCTTTTTCTTTCTTTTTTTTAAATTGAGATATGATTGACATGTAACGTGTTCGCTTCAGGTGTCCGATGTAGTGATTCTGTGTTTGTGTATAGTGAGATATGATCACTACAATGTGAATCTGTCTGTCTGCATGTTCTACCAACATCACCATCCACCTAGGTGGAAAAACTTGGAAGTTAACCTTGCTTAGTCCTTTCTCGTGCAACAGACATCTGTTTGGTTTTGTTTGTTTGTTTGTTTTTGGACTACTGAAATCTTTTCCTTTCGGGAATTGTTAGCTCTCTTACATGGTGGGCGTTTCACACAAATCTTCAGCAGTGTTGCAGTGAATGTATGACCCAAGCTGATCAAAGTACCTCATCTTCCTGAGAACGGTTGTGGCCGGAAGACAGGAATATGATCAAGCGGATCCCCCTCGAGTCCTTTCCAGAGACTCTGGGAAAGAAAGGATCTTTTTCTTGCTGAATATTTGGGTGCTAAGGACCCTCTAAACTTGAATCCTCAGGGCAGGATGAGGGAAGGGGGATGAAGAGAGTTTCTGTTCTGAAATTGACTGGGAGGCTTGTGTTCACATGGAAAAAAGGAGGGTTAAGCCACACAGGGAGAAAGGAAAAGCTCTTGATCCAGCCAAAAGATTCAAAGGTGCATACATACATACATACATACAGACAGACAGACAGACACACACACACACACACACACACACACACACACACACACACTCATGTACACACACACATATATCTTTTTGTGTGTGATTTTTTAGAAAGAAATCTACCTAACATACACTTTGCATTTTAACACTTTTGCAAGCCTCTGTCTGGAAGTAGAGAGTCTGCTTGTTTGTCCTAGGTGGAGGCTGCTGCTGCTGCTGCCGCATCACTTCAGTTGTGTCTGACTCTGTGCGACCCCATAGATGGCAGCCCACCAGGCTCCCCCATCCCTGGGATTCTCCAGGCAAAAATACTAGAGTGGGTTGCCATTTCCTTCTCCAAAGCAGGAAAGTGAAAAGTGCAGTCGCTCAGTCGTGGCCGACTCTTAGCAACCCCATGGACTGCAGCCCATCAGACTCCTCTGTCCATGGGATTTTCCAGGCAAGAGTGCTGGAGTTGGCAGAGGCTAGTCCACCCAAAATGAATGAAAGGTGGTGGTACTGCCTTTCCTTCTCCAGGAGTGACAGAAGGTCTCTGTGGTTCCCAGGTCTTGGCCCTTTCTGAAGGAAACAGAGTAAGCCTGTAGTGTTTTGAGTCCCAGACAGTCACTGGAAACTTCACATCTCATGTTTGTCCCTGTGAAAGCCCTTCTAGGGTCTGGTTCTGGGAGAAGGTGCTGGATATAGGGAAGGATGACTATAAACAGATATCAATGCAGGGCCTGGAGAAGGGGCCAGGTCCCAGGAACCATCCTAGCACTACAGGCCACATGGTCATTTTGCCCTCAATGCACTGGCTCTTTGAATGGGACCTTCCCAGTTATTATGCTGAGAAATAGCAACACTGATTTTTTTTTTTTTTGGTAACCATGTGAGGTTACCATGTGAGGTTACTACTGTTTCTGACACACAAAACCTTTTTTCCTTCTCCACTCCAATAATACCCTTAGTTCCCACTGATAAGAAAGTTGCCATGCTCCATGATCATTCCCTAGAGGCCTGCAAACCCTAGGGGACCACTGGCATCTGAGTAGTTTACTCCTCTGGCACACTGGTGTCCCCCACACAGTGGCACCATTATTTCTTATCAAAGGAGATTACAGCAATTTGCGTTAAAGCTACGAGACTGTGGACTCCTCCAGGAAAGGGACCGTTCCTTCTTTGTAATTGCATCCGGAACAGCATGTGGGTTGCAGTATCTGCTTGGTAATAGGCAGAACTCCGTCTCATGTTACTTTTCCAGTCTCTGCCCACACATACTTTTGTATCCCATTGCAGTCTTATGATAATAAAGCACCTTGTATTCTTTGCATTTTTACAGGGCAGTTTTGGTTAGACCTGACAGTTGGTTGATTCCCAGTCTTGAGAAAGAAAGAGAGAAGTGCGGGAGGGGATAGTCAAAGTGAAAAGTGATGATCTAGTTCAATATATGACAGTTTGATAATGTTTTTTCAATAAAATTAAGACCATACTCATTTAATATATTTCTCTTATGTATGGTCAATGGGCATAAAGTTTCAGGATCCCCTGGAGAAGGAAATGGCAACTCTCTCCAGTATTCTTGCCTGGAAAATTTCATAGTTGGAGGAGCCTGGTGGGCTATAGTTTGTAGTGTCACAGAGTCAGTTAAGACTGAGAATGCACACAAACAAGATTGATAAATTCTAGCAATCTGCTGCACAATGTTGTATAACCTGTAGTCAAAAATACGTGGTGCACACTTAAAATTTAAGATTACAGATGTATTCATAATACAATAAATGGAATTTTGAGAAAAGAGAAGGATAATGATTGTGCCAAGAAGAGGAAATGTTAGCTTGTCTTTGGGTTACTCTGAAGGAGTTAAAAATGAACTGCTCTCAAAGCGAATATTCAGACTCATCCTTCCTTTAAAGATGAGTGTGAAGTATATTGCTGCCAAAGAATAATTCATTTGTATTTATAGTGAAAGAATATATCTTTGTAGTGCCTCTTGTTTTGTGATTCTGTATGTGAGCAAACTCAACACACAGAGAAGTCCTTTAATTCATTGATTTGCTGGCATTTATTGCAGTCCACAGCCAGGCCTCGTGCGACACTTCAGGAATTCCAAAGCAAGATGGCCAAGACACAGAACTTAGCGTTCTGATGGGGAGATAGGCGGACCTCAGTAGAGTGCAATTGGGGCTTTGATAGAAATCCATGTGCTGGGGTAAGCAAAGAACAAGGGAGAAGTGTTTAGACTAGAATGAGTTTTTGTTGGCTAAGATGACTCGTGCAATACTGTGTAAGTGTAAGAATCTCTTTTAGGCTGAGGGAATAGTATTGGAGAAGTCACGGAAGAATGAAACAGCTTCCCAGTGAGAAACTGGGAAACTAGAAGTAGTTCTCCATAATTTGAGCATATGACACGGGTGGGTTTGTGATAAAAGATGATAAGAGAGGGAATCGTATGGGCCAGATAACAGCACATAAAGCTGTTAGGGGCCAGACCTTGCAGACATTATGAAGAGCATAAGACTCACTCCATTCTTTCAACAAATCATTACTGCATAACTACTGTGTGCCAAGTACTTCACCAGGCCCTGGATATAGATGGAAGGTGCTGGAAAGTGCTCAATTTCTAAGTATAGTGAATAGGATTTGCTGACAGGTCAAATGAGGGGTGTGAGAGAATAAGGAAGACAAAAGTGGTAGCAGGGTCTTTGGCCTCTGACCATTACCATTCTTTAATGTTAGTGAATCTCACCATCAAATGAGTAGGAATGAAGCGCCACCAATGTCTGAATCTAGGGACCAGTCCATCTCTGGTGATGGAAGAGTCTCACCTCTGCAGAAAGTGCCCTGCCCTTAGTTTTTTTAGGAATCCTCAAGAGTGTCTTACATGTGCCCATGAAAATGAAAGTCCTGGCTGTGACTTACAGTGACTGCAGATGCTAAAGGCTCACAGACTTAATTCCATCTCTGGAGCTACAGCTAAGACTTTCTTACTGGTTTTTTAACACATGGAATTTTTTTTTTGAGTTGTAAGTGCTATATGTCTAATATCAGACCACCTAACCTGCCTTTTGAGAAATCTGTATGCAGGTCAGGAAGCAACAGTTAGAACTGGACATGGAACAACAGACTGGTTCCAAATAGGAAAAGGAGTACGTCAAGGCTGTATACTGTCACCCTGTTTATTTAACTTTTATGCAGAATACATCATGAGAAATGCTGGACTAGAAGAAACACAAGCTGGAATCAAGATTGCTGGGAGAAATATCAATAACCTCAGATATGCAGATGACACCACCCTTATGGCAGAAAGTGAAGAGGAACTCAAGAGCCTCTTGATGATCGTGAAAGAGGAGAGAGAAAGAGCTGGCTTAAAGCTCAACATTCAGAAAACAAAGATCATGGCATCTGGTCCCATCACTTCATGGCAAATAGATGAGGAAACAGGGGAAACAGTGTCAGACTATTTTGGGGGCTCCAAAATCACTGCAGATGGTGACTGCAGTCATGAAATTAAAAGACGCTTAGTCCTTGGAAGAAAAGTTATGACCAACCTAGATAATATATTCAAAAGTAGAGACATTACTTTGTCAGCTAAGGTCCGTCTAGTCAAGGCTATGGTTTTTCCTGTGGTAATGTATGGATGTGAGAGTTGGACTGTGAAGAAGGCTGAGCTTTGAAGAATTGATGCTTTTGAACTGTGGTGTTGGAGAAGACTCTTGAGAGTCCCTTGGACTGCAAGGAGATCCAACCAGTCCGTTCTGAAGGAGATCAGCCCTGGGATTTCTTTGGAAGGAATGACGCCAAAGCTGAAGCTCCAGTACTTTGGCCACCTCATGCGAAGAGTTGACTCACTGGAAAAGACTCTGATGCTGGGAAGGATTGGGGGCAGGAGGAGAAGGGGACGTCAGAGGATGAGATGGCTGATGGCATAACTGACTCAATGTACGTGAGTCTGAGTGAACTCCGAGAGATGGTGATGAACAGGGAGGCCTGGTGTGCTGCGATTCATGGGGTCGCAAAGAGTCGGACACGACTGAGCAACTGAACTAAACTGATGTTCCTGTTTAGTTGCTCAGTCCAACTCTTTGTGACCCTAGGTACTGAAGCCTGCTGGGCTCCTTTGCAGACAAGAATACTGGAGTGGGTTGCCATTTCCTTCTTTAGGGCATCTTCCCAGCCCAGGGATTGAACCTGCATCTTCTACATTAGCAGGCAGATTCCTTACTGCTGGGCTACCAGGGAAGCTGGGACATAAATATAACAATATAAAATTGTATTGTATTAAAATTTTATATTATTTTGTTGTTTCTATCTTTACAGTATAAAGTCTTTAAACTTTCTGTTAGAAGTTATTTAAAATTATTTTCATTGGACAGACCATACTTTATTTAGAAATTCCTTATTGCTGGACATTTTTATGTAAGGTAATAATCCCCAATAACATTGTGTATAAATTTGTAATGATGTAGGCAATAGTTTCTGGAATAGATTTCTATAAATGAAATTACCCAATTAAAATATATCTTTGTTTGAATCCAAATTAAGATTCAGTGCTTTATCTGGGTAGGTTGGCCACATTACCATTCACGTATAAGTTATCTCTTGCCACACAATAAATTACCTTAAAACTTAGCAGCTTAAATGAGCAGACATTTCTATTTCACAGTTTCTGAGGCTCAGAGAGGGATTTAAATGTGTAATTCTACCTACAGGTTTCTCATGAGGTTTCAATCAAGTTCTCAACTGGGACCATGATTATCTCAGGGCCTGACCAAGCTAGAGAATCCACTTGTAATATGGCTCATCCACCCGGCTGTTGACAGGCCTCTGTTCCTTGCTGGCTGGCTGTGTGTCCAAAGGCCTCACTCAGCTCCTAGCCACTTGGGCCCCTCCACAGGGCAGCTCACAGTATAGCAGCCGCATTCCCAGAGCACGTGATTCAAGAGAGAGTGAAAAACAGTACAATCAAGGGCTTCGCAGGTGACACTAGGGGTAAAGAACCCACCTGCCAGTGCGGGAGACTTAAGGGAGACATAAGAGAGGCTGGTTCGATTCCTGGGTTGGGACCCTATGGACTGTGTCCCAGCAAGCTCCTCTGTCCCTGGGATTCTCCAGGCAAGAATATTGGAGTCAGTTGCCATGCCCTCCTCTGGGGATCTTCCCACCCAGGGGCCGCACCCACATCCCTTATGTCTCCTGCATTGGCAGACAGGTTCTTTACCATTAGCACCACCTAGGAAGCCCGAATACTCTGTCCATGGGATTCTCCAGGCAAGAATACTGGGGTGGGTTGCCATTTCCTTCTCCAGGGGATCTTCTTGACCCAGGGATCGAACCCAGGTCTCTTTCATTGCAGGCAGCTTCTTTACCAATTGAGATCCCAGGGAAGCCCAAAGACTAGATCGATAACCCCAAATAGACAATAGATCTGGTAGAATTTATTTTACAGCTCATGAGAGAGTCCTACATGGTCACCAAATCACAGGTTTTCCTGGAAGATGTGATGACAGTACCTGTGGGGGAGAAATTTCAGCTTGCCCAGACTCTGCTGGGATGTAACCCAAGATGCTAAAGGACTGATGTTGAAGCTGAAGCTCCAATACTTTGGCCATCTGATGCAAAGAGCTGACTCATTGGAAAAGCCCCTGATGCTGGGAAAGATTGAGGGCAGGAGGAGAAGAAGGCGACAGAGGATGAAATTGTTGGATGGTAAAACTGACTCAAAGGACATGAGTTAGAGCAAGCTCCAGGAGATGGTAAAGGACAGGGAAGCCTGGCAGGCTGCACTCCATGGGGTCACAAAGGGTCGGACACGACTGAGCGACTGAACAACAACAACCCAAGATACACATCTGTCAAGCAGAAGTAGTAAGTAATAAACGGAGCTAAAAATCCTGACCAGCAGGACTTCCACTGCCACGAAACTGCTCATGGTTTGGTGTTTGAGACCTTATATTTCTTTAGATTTGAACTGGCATGTAACACCTGGAATGAACAGATGAATTTTTCAATCTATATCAAGACAAATGTTTTTTTAAAAAACATGGATATATTAATGTTAAGGAAACGATCTCAAAAAGCAGGTTGGAAAGAAGCTGTAGAAAATAAACTTGCAAACGTTCATGGAACAAGTAAACGAAGCGTTCATCTGTAAAGAAATGTTACTGTGGAAGCTCAGATTATTTAGTGGACTTGAAGGACTTCCTGGATCCTTATCTGTTAAGAATTTTAGGAGAAGGAAAAAGAGGTGCCTTAGAATTCCTGATCTCAGAACCAGTCAGGCCTCCAGCTATTAGAGACTTTGAACTCTATGGGAGGAAGAAGTCAATACGATAATAGTGAGGCAAGACTCTCCGCTATAAATCACAGCAGGATCCTCTATGATCCACCTCCCAGAATACTGGAAATAAAAGCAAAAATAAACAAATCGGATCTAATTAAAATTAAAATCTTCTGCACAACAAAGGAAACTATAAGTAAGGTGAAAAAACAGCCTTCTGAATGGGAGAAAACAATAGCAAATGAAGCAACTGGCAAACAACTAATCTCAAAGATACACAAGCAACTCCTGCAGCTCAACTCCAGAAAAATAAACTATCCAATCAAAAAATGGGCCAAAGAACTAAATAGGCATTTCTCCAAAGAAGACATACGGATGGCTAACAAACACATGAAAAGATGCTCAGCATCACTCATTATCAGAGAAATGCAAATCAAGGCCACAATGAGGTACCACTTCACACCAGTCAGAATGGCTGCGATCCAAAAGTCTACAAGCAATAAATACTGGAGAGGATGTGGAGAAAAGGGAACCCTCTTGCACTTTTGGTGGGAATGCAAACTAGTACAGCCATTATGGAAAACAGTGTGGAGATTCCTTAAAAAATTGCAAATAGAACTGCCTTATGACCCAGCAATCCCACTGCTGGGCATACACACTGAGGAAACCAGAATTGAAAGAGACACATGTACCCCAATGTTCATTGCAGCATTGTTTATAATAGCCAGGACATGGAAACAACCTAGATGTCCATCAGCAGATGAATGGATAAGAAAGCGGTGGTACATATACACAATGGAGTATTACTCAGCCCTTAAAAAGAATAAATTTGACTCAGTTCTAATGAGATGGATGAAACTGGAGCTGATTATACAAAGTGAAGAAAGCCAGAAAGAAGAACAATACAGTATACTGACACATATATATGGAATTTAGAAAGATAGTAATGATGACCCTGTAAGTGAGACAACATAGAGACACAGAGGTATAGAACGGACTTTTGGCCTCTGAGAGAGAGGGAGAGGGTGAGGGTGGGAGGATTTGGGAGAATGGCACCGAAACATGTATACTATCATATAAGAAATGAAGCGCCAGTCTATGTTCAATACAGGATACAGGATGCTTGGGGCTGGTGTACGGGATGATCTGGGGAGATGGTGTGGGGTGGGAGGTGGGAGGGGGCTTGAGCATTGGGAGATCGTGTACACCTATGGCTGATTCATGTCAATGTATGGCAAAACCAATACAGTATTGTAAAATAGAATAAAATATTAAATTAAAAAATTTTTTAATTAAAAAAAATTAAAAAAGAGTGAGGTCAAAGGGTGGGGGAGTTGCCTGTGGTATTCAAACAGCTGATCAGAACTGTCTGCTAAGTAATGTATCTATCAGCTTTTCACAGGCAAAGAAAACTATGGTTCTGTGACTTGTTTGGAGGGAAGCAGGTAAATTGTAACTACCAAGGGAGCCATCTACTATTACTGAGGATGCCAAGGCAGGGGCACGAGAAGGGTCGGAAAGACACCAAGATTTTATGTTCCATGCTGCTATGGGCCTAGCCCCTCAAAGACTAGATTTAAGGCAAGAACAACAGCAACCAGAGAAGCTCCTGAACGGAAAATGTTTCTGGAAAAATACTGTGCATTGTGCTGAATGGAAAATTCCCACCACTTTTTTGATATTAATAGAGAATGACCGCTTTTTAGAAGGACAGTGGTAAAGAAGCAGCCTGCCAGTGCAGGAGACATGAGAAATGTGGGTTCAATCCCCGGGTTGGGAAGATCCCCTGGAGAAGGGCATGACAACTCACTCCAGTGTTCCTGCATGGAGAATTCTGTGGACAGAGGAGCCTGGTGGGTATAGTCCATGGAGTCACAAAGAATCAGACACAGCTGAGGCAACTTAGCACAGCACAGAAGGATGTATTTTAGCACACAGGTATAGTTATTTTTAGAGAACTTGGTGCCAGGTAGACTGCTGAGTCTTTACATGTGTTATCTCATTTCAGGTTCTTGACAACCCTTCAGTTCAGTTCAGTCACTCAGTCAGGTCCGACTCTTTGAGATAGTTCTAGATTAAAGAAGATCAAGGGAACTAAATATAAACATCATCCTTTTTTGGATGCAGATTGAGGGAAAGCAGGTGTAAATACCTACTAGAGACATTATTGGGATGATTAATGGAAATTAGGATATGAAACTAAATATTAGATAATAGTGAATCAATAAAATCGAGTTTCTTTGGTATTTTAATGATGCTGTGGTTATGAAGAAGATAGTTCGTGTTCCTAGGAGATATATATTAAGGTATTTAGGGGTGAATGTCATGATGTTTGCAACTCACTCTCAAACAATTCATAAAACATTACATAGACAGGTGAAGAGGTGACAGAAAGAAATTAAATGTGGAAAATGTAAATAATTGGTGAATCTAGTCTTTCCAGTCTTCAAGTTTAAAATGTTTTCAAAATAGAAAGTTGTGGAGGCAAGGAGAGAGAGAACATCCAGTCACCACTCTAAACTATTTTTCCAGTAGCTTTCTCCTATGTCCGTAAAGTCCTTAAATTTCTTGGAGAGTTTAGGGAAAAAAAGGTAGGGAGGTCAATAAGGTTGACTTATCAAAGTCATTTCCTCTCATCCCCAGTACCACAGGCAGGCTTAATTTCCAAGTAAGCACAATAATGTAAGTTAACAATGCAAGACTTAGAAGATGTTATATAAAAATGGTTAAGTAGTTCAGGGCTCACAGGTGGTGCTAGTAGTAAAGAACACACCTGCCAATGCAGGAGATATTGAGAGATGTGGTTCAATGCCTGGGTTGAGAAGATCCCCTGAAGGAGGGCATGGAAGCCCACTCCAGTAGAGAATCCCCATGGAAAGAGGAACTTGGCAGCCTGCCATCTACAAGGTGACAAAGAGCCTGACACTAAAGCAATTTAGCAAGCAGGTAGTTCAACAAAGTGAGTTAGCTAGCCATGTTTTTCATAACAAAGAACACAAGCAATACAAACAGTTACAAGCAAACTCTCATCAAATCTCCATAATAACCAAATCAAACATTTAGTTTCATTTTAGAGATGAGAAAATCAAGGAAAAATCAAACTGAATTATTTCCTAGAGTTTTTATAACCAGCAAATAAATAAGTACATTATTAGGTGATACTAGAAGTTTTCTAAAGGCAAACATGTTAACCTTTTAAAAGCAGGATGCTTGATCCACTTTTCTTTTATAGCATTATTAATTTGCTATTTGTCCTTTATATTATAGCTTTATTCTGCCTTACAACAACAAAGGTTTTCTTAAAAAAAAAAACAAACTACATTAAGGCTTGATACAATCTTTGTTGCACTTAGGATAATAACCTGAAGTTTCCTTATGAAGGAGTTTTTGTCTCCTTGTAATTCTCCTTCCTTTGTCACATCCCCTTTTTACTCCCTATGTTGTAGCCATACTTAACTACCTGTACTTCCCTCAAGCGTAGGTTCTCTCATGCCACCAGCATTTACTGGTGACAGTTTGTTGTTGCTCGGTAGCTAAACTGTGTCTGAATTTTTGTGACCCCATGGGCTGCAGCACACCAGGTTCTCCTGTCCTTCACTGTCTCCTGGAATTTGCTCATATTCATGTCCATTGAGGTGGTGATGCTATCTAACAATCTCACTCTCTGTCACCCTCTTCTCTTGCCTGCAATCTTTCCCAGCATCGGGGTCTTTTCCAATGAGCTAGCTCTTCACATCAGGTGGCCAAAGGATTGGAGCTTCAGCATCAGCCCTTGCAGTGAATATTCAGAGCTGATTTCCTTTAGGATTGACTGATTTGATCTCCTAGTCCAAGAGGCTCTCAAGAGTCTTCTCCAGTACCACAATTTGAAATCATCAGGATCGATGAAGAGGCAGTCCTAAGATGGCAGAGGATTAGGATGGGGAGACCACTTTCTCCCCCACAAATTCATTGAAAGAACATTCCATAAAACAACTTCTGAACGCTGACAGAGGACATCAGGCACCCAGAAAAGCAGCCCATTGTCTTCGAAAGGAGGTAGGACAAAATATAAAAGATAAAAAGAGAGACAGAAGAGTTAGAGATGGAGATCCATCCGGGAAGGGAGTCTAAAGAGGAGAAGTTTCCAAACACCAGGAAACCTTCTCACTGGTGGGTCTGTGGGGAGTTTTGGAATCTCAAAGGGCAACATAGTTGGGAGGGAAAATAAATAAATAAAACCCACAGATTACATGCCTAACGGCAACTTCCAGCAGAGAAGTATCCCAGACACTCGCATCTGCCACCAGCAAGTAGGAGCTGAACAGGGAGGAGAAGGCTGTATTTAGGATAAGGACCAGGCCTGAATGCCCTGAGGGCAATCTGAGGGAGCTAATGTGAGATGGCAACCTAAACAGTGAGATAGCCAGAGAGAGAGAGAGAGAGGGACAAAAGCAGAGACAGAGAAAGAGAGAGAGAAAACTATCCCGTGAAAAGTCCTAACCTAAGGCACTGCCAGCCCACTCACAGAACAAAGGACTGAGTGAATACCAGAGGAGAGCTAGAGGCTGTGGATGGGCCCATCCCCCGCCAGAGGCAGCGGGCAGGCGGGTGCCAGCCAGAGCCAGAAAGGGGCAAACTCAGCCCCAGAGACAGCATCCTCGACCAAGCTGAAAACAAGCTTTCAGTTTCTAACCAAGACTTCCTGGGATTCTGGACGGTTGACATCCACCAGGAGGGTCGCAGCCAGAGATTAGCTCCCCAGAAGAGAGACACAGCACACCAGAAATGGGCGCGTCCGCTGCCACCCAGGAAACCGAGGGCTGGGACCAGAGAGGTGATAAGACGCACTCACCGCCTGGGTAGAGTGCGCTTGCCAAGCACCTGGTCACCTGAGCTGCTCAGACCGGGGAAGGGCACAAAACACAGGCTCAACAAAGTCTGCACCTTTGTGGAGTACCCGAGAACCTGAACCTGAGTGGCTTAGACCTGGGCAGTGCACGCAACCCAGGGCCCGCTCCCTGCAGAGCACCCTGGGGCCTGAGCAGTGTAGACTAGAAAGCACACATGCCCTGAGTGGGGGCAAACCCAGTGTGGCCGAGACACTGCAAGCACTCCCCACACATGCCAGTGATATTGTTTGCAGTGTTCCTCCCTCCCTACAGCAAGATGAACAAGTGAGCCTAAATAAGAGACCACTTTCACCCCCTTGTGTCAGGGCAGAAATTAGACACTGAAGAGACCTGCAAACAGAAGAAGCCAAATAAACAGAGGGAACCACTTTGACAGATGCAACAAATTAAAATCCCTGTAGTCAACACCAACTACATTGAAAGGGGCTTATAGATCTTGCGAAGTATAAGCCAGAACAACAAACTATCTGAAACTGAACTGAGCCCACATTGCCTGCAACAGCTCAAGAGCAATTCCTGGATATATTTTTATGATTATCATTAAAAAAATTTTTTTCTTTATTAAGTCCTCTATTACTCCTTTAATTTTCATTTTTATAAACTACTATTACCATGCAAAACAACAACAAAAAAGACCTTATTTTAAAAGCAAACTTCATATATATTTCTTGTACTTTTGGGGATTTTGTTGTTGTTGTTGTTGTTTTAATATTGTATTTTTGAGCATCTAACCTCTACTCTATACTTTAAATCCTTGCTTTTTGGTATTTGTTATCAGTTTTGTACATTTAAGAATCCAATCTTCAATACCCATTTTACTTAGAAGTGTGATTACTGGCTTGATTACTCTCTTTCTCTTCTGATTCTCCTTTTTCTCCCTCAGGTCACTTCTATCTCCTCCCTCCCCATCCTCTTCTCTGCCTAACTCTGTGAATCTCTGTGTGTGTTCCAGGCTGTGGAGAACACATAGGGAACAGAGCACTGCCTAGATCTATCTCTCTCCTTTTGATTCCCCCTTTTCTTCTCCTGCTCACCTCTTTCTCTCCTTTCTCCCTCTTTTCTTCTCTACGTTACTGCGTGAACTTCTCTGAGGGTTCCAGACTGTGGAGACCACATAGGGAATTGTTTACTGGCTAGACTGCTCTCTCCCCTTTTGATTCTGCACTTCTCCTCGCAGTCACCCTTATCTCCCTCCTCCCTCTTCTCTTCTCCATTTAACTCTGTGAATCTCGCTGGGTGTCCCTCACTGTGGAGAATCTTTTCACTAACCTAAAAGTTTTATCATCAGTGCTGTATGGATGGAGAAGTCTTGAGGCTACTGTAAGCATAACGCTGAAAACCAGAGGCAGGAGGCTTAAGCCCAAAGGCTGAGAACACCAAAGAACTCCCGAAACCAGGGAACATTAATCAATAAGAGATTATCCAAAAGCCTCCATACCTACACTGAAACCAAGCACCACCGAAGAGCCAACAAGTTCCAGAGCAAGATATACCATGCAAATTCTCCAGCAACACAGGAAGATAGCCCTGAGCTTCAATATATAGGCTGCTCAAAGTCACACCAAACCCATAGACATCTCAAAACTAACTACTGGACACTTCATTGCACTCCAGAGAGAAGAAATCCAGCTCCACCCACCAGAACACTGACACAGGCATCCCTAACCAGGAAACCTTGACAAGCCACTTATCCAACCCCACCCACAAGGAAAAACCTCTACAATAAAAAGGAATCACTAACTTCCAGAATACAGAAAGGCCACCCCAAACACAGCAATCTAAACAAGATGAAAAGACAGAGAAATACTCAGAAGGTAAAGGAACATGATAAATGCCCACCAGACCAACCAAAAGAGGAGGAGATAGGGAGTCTACCTGAAACAAGAATTCAGAATAATGATAGTAAAAATATCAAAAATCTTGAAAACAGAATGGAGTTACAGCTAAATAGCCTGGAGACAAGGATTGAAAAGATGCAAGAAATGTTTAACAAGGACCTAGAAGAAATAAAAAAGTGTCAATCAATAATGAATAATGCAATAAATGAGATGAAAAACACTCTGGAGGGAACCAACAGTAGAATAGGCAGAAGATAGGATAAGTGAGGTGGAAGATAGAATGGTAGAAATAAATGAAACAGAGAGGAAAAAAGAATTAAAAGAAATGAGGACAACCTCAGAGACCTCTGGGACAATATCAAACACCCTAACATTTGAATCATAGGAGTCCCAGAAGAAGAAGACAAAAAGAAAGGCCATGAGAAAATACTCGAGGAGATAATAGTTGAAAATTTCCCTAAAATGGGGAAGAAAATAGTTACCCAAATCCAAGAAACCCAGAGAGTCCCAAACAGGATAAACCCAAGGCAAAACACCCGAGACACATATTAATCAAATTAACAAAGATCAAACACAAAGAACAAATATTAAAAGCAGCAAGAGAAGAACAAATAACACACAAGGGAATTCCCATAAGGACAACAGCTGATCTTTCAATAGAAACTCTTCAGGCCAGAAGGGAATGACAGGACATACTTAAAGTGATGAAAAAGAAAAACCTACAACCCAGATTACTGTACCCAGCAAGGATCTCATTCAAACATGAAGGACAAATCAAAATTTTTACAGATAACCAAAAGCTCAGAGAATTCAGCACCACCAAATTAGCTCTTCAAGTGCTAAAGGATCTTCTCTAGAAAGGAAACACAAAAAGGATACATAAACTGGAACCCCAAACTACAAAGTAAATGGAAACGGGATCATACTTATCAATAATTACCTTAAATGTAAATGGGTTGAATGCCCCAACCAAAAGACAAAGACTGGCTGAATGGATACAAAAACAAGACCCCTATATATGTTGTCTACAAGAGACCCATCTCAAAACAAGGGACACATACAGATGGTAAGTGAAAGACTGGAAAAAGATACTTCACGCAAAAGGAGACCAAAACAAAGTGGGAGTAGCAATACTCATATCAGATAAAATAGACCTTAAAATAAATACTGTGAAAAGAGACAAAGAAGGACACTACATAATGATCAAAGGGTCAATCCAAGCAGAAGATATAACAATTATAAATATATATGCACCCAACATAGGAGCACCGCAATATATAAAGCAATGCTAACAAGTATGAAAGGTGAAATTAATAATAACATAATAATAGTGGGAGACTTTAATACCCCACTCACACCTATGGATAGATCAACTAAACAGAAAATTAACAAGGAAACACAAACTTTAAATGACACAATTGACCAGTTAGACCTAATTGATATCTATAGGACATTTCACCCCCAAATAATGAATTGCACCTTTTTCTCAAGTGCACACTTCTATCTTCTTCAGGATAGACCACATCCTGGGC
>SJYC01056903.1:0-20670 GCA_006408675.1 Madoqua kirkii
AGCATATTCAAAAGCAGAGACATTACTTTGCCAACAAAGGTCTGTCTAGTCAAGGCTATGGTTTTTCCAGTAGTCTTGTATGGATGTGAGAGTTGGACTGTGAAGAAGGCTGAGCACCAAAGAATTGATGCTTTTGAACTGTGGTGTTGGAGAAGACTCTTGAGAGTCCATTGGACTGCAAGGAGATCCAACCAGTTCATTCTAAAGGAGATAAGTCCTGGGTGTTCTTTGGAAGGACTGATGCTAAAGCTGAAACTTCAGTACTTTGGCCACCTTATGCGAAGAGTTGACTCACTGGAAAAGACTCTGATGCTGGGAGGGATTGGGGGCAGGAGGAGAAGGGGACAACAGTGGATGGGATGGCTGGATGGCATCACCAACTCAATGAACATGAGTTTGAGTGAACTCTGGGAATTGGTGATGGACAGGGAGTCTTGGCGTGCTGATTAATGGGGTCACAAAGAGTTGGACATGACTTAGTGACTAAACTGAACTGGAGTGAATCATCTTTTCTGACCACAGTGCAGTAAGATCAGATGTCAGTTACAGGAAAAAACTATTAAAAAATCCAACATATGGAGACTAAACAACACACTCCTGAATAAACAACAAATCACGGAAGAGATTAAAAAAAAAAAAAGAAGCCAAAATATGCATAGACACGAATGAAAATGAAAATACAACAACCCAAAACCTATGGGACACTGTAAAAGCAGTGCTAAGGGGAAGGTTCATAGCAATAGAGGCTTAACAAAATTAGAAATGAAAACGGAGAAATCACAACAGACAACACAGAAATACAAAGGATCATAAGAGACTACTATCAGCAGCTATATGCCAATAAAATGGACAACTTGGAAGAAATGGACAAATTCTTAGAGAAGTACAACTTTCCAAAACTGAACCAGGAAGAAATAGAAAATCTTAACAGACCCATCACAAGCAGGGAAATTGAAACTGTAATCAGAAATCTTCCAGCAAACAAAAGCCCAGGACCAGACAGCTTCACAGCTGAATTCTACCAAAAATTTAGAGAAGAGCTAACTGAAGAACTGATGCTTTTGAACTGTGGTGTTGGAGAAGACTCTTGAGAGTCCCCTGGACTGCAAGGAGATCCAACCAGTCCATCCTAAAGGAGATCAGTCCTGGGTATTCATTGGAAGGATTGATACTGAAGCTGAAACTCCAATACTTTGGCCACCTCATGCAAAGAATTGACTCACTGGGAAAAGACCTTGATGCTGGGAGGGACTGGGGGCAGGAGGAGAAGGGGACGACAGAGCATGGGATGGCAGGATGGCATCACCAACTCAATGGACATGAGTTTGAGTGAACTCTGGAAGTTGGTGATGGACAGGGAGGCCTGATGTGCTGCAATCATGGGGTCACAAAAAGTTGGACACATCTGAGCAACTGAACTGAACTGAACTGAACACCCATCTTACTCAAACTCTTCCAGAAAATTGCAGAGGAAGATAAACTTCCAAACTCATTCTATGAGGCCACTATCACCCTAATACCAAAACCAGACAAAGATGCCACAAAAAAATAAAACTATAGGCATGATCACTGATGAACATAGATGCAAAAATCCTTAACAAAATTCTAGCAAACAGAATCCAACAACATATTAAAAAGATGATACATCATGACCAAATGGGCTTTATCTCAGGAATGCAAGGATTCTTCAATATCTGCAAATCAATAAATGTAATATACCACGTTAACAAATTGAAAGATAAAAACCATATGATTATCTCAATAGATGCAGAGAAAGCCTTTGACATTATTCAACATCCATTATGATAAAAAACCCTCCAGAAAGTAGGAATAGAAGGAACATACCTCAACATAATAAAAGCTATATATGACAACCCCACAGCAAACATTATCCTCAGTGGTGAAAAATTGAAAGCATTTCCCCTAAAGTCAGGAACAAGACAAGGGTGCCCACTTTCACCACTACTATTCAATATAGTACTGGACGTTTTGGCCACAGCAATCAGAGCAGAAAAAGAAATAAAAGGAATCCAAATTGGAAAAGAAGAAGTAAAACTTTCACTGTTTGCAGATGACATGATCCTCTACATAGAAAATCCTAAAGACTCGACCAGAAAACTACTAGAGCTAATCAATGAATATAGTAAAGTGGCAGGATATAAAATAAACACTCAGAAATCCCTTGCATTCCTATACACTAATAATGAGAAAATAGAAAAAGAAATTAAGGAAACAATTCCGTTCACCATTGCAACGAAAAGAATAAAGTACCTCGGAGTACACCTACCTAAAGAAACTAAGGACCTATATATCGAAAACTATAAAACACTGATGAAAGAAATCAAAGAGGACACTAATAGATGGAGAAATATTCCATGTTCATGGATCGGAAGAGTCAATATAGTGAAAATGAGTATACTACCCAAAGCAATTTACAGATTCAATGCAATCCCCATCAAGCTACCAACAGTATTTTTCACAGAACTAGAACAAATTATCTCAAGATTTGTATGGAAATACAAAAAACCGCGAATAGCAAGGGCAATATTGAGAAAGAAGAATGGTACGGGAGGAATCAACCTGCCTGACTTCAGGCTCTACTACAAAGCCACAGTCATTAAGACAGTATGGTACTGGCACAAAGACAGAAATATAGACCAATGGAACAAGATAGAAAGCCATGAGATAAACCCACACACATATGGACACCTTATCTTCGACAAAGGAGGCAAGAACATACAATGGAGTAAAGACAGTCTCTTTAACAGGTGGTGCTGGAAAAGCTGGTCAACCATTTGCAAAAGAATGGAACTAGACCACTTTCTAACACCACACACAAAAATAAACTCAAAATGGATTAAAGATCTAAACGTAAGACCAGAAACTATAAAACTCCTTGAGGAGAACATAGGCAAAACACTTTCGGACATATATCACAGCAGGATCCTCTATGATCCACCTCCCAGTATACTGGAAATAAAAGCAAAAATAAACAAATGGGACCTAATTAAAATCAAAAGCTTCTGCACAACAAAGGAAACTATAAGTAAGGTGAAAAGACAGCCTTCTGAATGGGAGAAAACAATAGCAAATGAAGCAACTGACAAACAACTAATCTCAAAGATATACAAGCAACTTATGCACCTCAACTCCAGAAAAACAAATGATCCAATCAAAAAATGGGCCAAAGATCTAAACAGGCATTTCTCCAAAGAAGACATACGGATGGCTAACAAACACATGAAAAGATGCTCAACATCACTCATTATCAGAGAAATGCAAATCAAGACCACAATGAGGTACCACTTCACACCAGTCAGAATGGCTGCGATCCAAAAATCTACAAGCAATAAATGCTGGAGAGGATGTGGAGAAAAGGGAACCCTCTTACACTGTTGGTGGGAATGCAAACTAGTACAGCCATTATGGAAAACAGTGTGGAGATTCCTGAAAGAATTGCAAATAGAGCTGCCTTACGACCCAGCAATCCCACTGCTGGGCATACACACTGAGGAAACCAGAACTGAAAGAGACATGTGTACCCCAGTGTTCATCGCAGCAGTTTATAATAGCCAGGACATGGAAACAACCTAGATGTCCATCAGCAGACGAATGGATAAGAAATCTGTGGTACATATACACAATGGAATATTATTCAGCCATTAAAGATAATACATTCGAATCAGTTCTAATGAGGTGGATGAAACTGGAGCCTATTATACAGAGTGAAGTAAGCCAGAAAGAAAAACACCAATACAGTATACTAACACACATATATATGTAATTTAGAAAGATGGTAACTATAACCCCATATGCGAGACAGCAAAAGAAACACAGATGTATAGAACAGTCTTTTGGACTCTGTGGGAGAAGGCGAGGATGGGATGATCTGAGAGAATGGCACTGAAACATGTATATTATCATATGTGAAACAGATTGCCAGGCCAGGTTCAATGCATGAGACAGGGTGCTCAGTGCTGGTGCACTGGGATGACCCAGAGGGATGGGATGGGGAGGGAGGTGGGAGGGGTATTCAGGATGGAGAACACATGTAAACCCATGGCTGATTCATGTCAATGTATGGCAAAAACCACTATAATACTGTAAAGTAATTAGCCTCCAATTAAAATAAATACATTTTTAAAAAGGTGAAATCATCAGTTCTTCAGTGCTCAGCCTTCTTTGTAGTCCAACTCTCACATTGTGCACGACTACCGGAAAAACCATAGTTTTGGCTAGACGGACATTTGTCAGCAAACTGATGTCTCTGCTTTTTAATATACTGTCTAGGTTTGTCATAGCTTTCCTTCCAAGGAGCAAATTTCTTTCAATTTTCATTGCTGCAATCACTGCCTGCAATGATTTTGGAGCCCAAGAAAATAAAATTTGTCACTTCTTCCATTTTTTCTCCATCTGTATGCCATGATGTGATGGAACCGGATGCCATGATCTTTGTTTTTTGAATGTTCAGCTTTAAGCCAGCTTTTTCACTCTCTTCTTTTACATTTATCAAAAAACTCATTCTTCTTCACTTTCTGCCATTAGAGTGGTATCATCTGCATATTTGAGGTTCTTTATATTTCTCCCATAAACCTTGATTCCATTTGTGATTCATCCGGCCCAACATTTTTCATGATGTACTCTACATATAGGTTAAGTAAGCAGGGTGACAATATACAACCTTGACATATTCCTTTACTAGTCTTGAACCAGTCAGTTGTTCCATGCCTGGTAAGGTTTAAATCAGGGGAAACATGATGTGGCTCCTCATGCCACGGCTTTGGCTAATGTAAGCATATGATATACAAAAACACTCAAGACCAAATATATACATAGGAGTGAAGAGACCAAGATTCTGCTTCTAGGATGGTTATTAGGGCAATTCCTTTGTCCTCACAGAGCTTCAATTTGCTCACCTATAAAAGGAGGTGATTAAATTAGATAATCTCACATGTCCATCTCCTCACTGCTCTCAATGTCCATGGATCTATGAAGTTGCCCTAGAGGAAGCACAGGAGATTTGTGTAATAAATTCTGGAATAAAAGAGATTTTCCTCCTCTTAAGAGAAATCATCTCAAATAAGTTGTGAAAGTCAAATGAAGGATAAAGTTCCAATTCACAATCAAGTTTAATGGACTTCATTGATGATACAATATAAATCCAAAATGTTTATCTTTGGAGATTACATCAAATTACATATGAAAATCAAAATAATGTTATGAAACGTGTGAAATGAGAGATTAATTTTAAGTTGTAGTATGAAATCTAGCTCCACTTTGGCTTCAGGCAGAAAATGGGCTCAGAGGGCAGTGAGTCTACGTAATAAATGTACTGATATGATTGTAGCCCATGAAGGAGAGAACAGTGTTTCATTTTCCCTCATCTGTTAGACACAGAAATAAATCATTAAAAGCTCTGGAGAAGATTAGTGCCTGAGGTCACTAACACAGAAATACCTTGGAATTATTCAATCTCTCCCTCTCTCTTCCTTCCAAAAGTCTCAGAGCTCCTTCCACACATTGAAACTGATACTTGGGTGGTGTGGAATCAATTGTAATAAAGCTAGAGGAAGAAGCATCCCCATATTATTTGACTCACTGTGTGGGAAGTGGTAACACAAATGAGGGAAACTATTTTCCAGTTTCACTCTTCTTTTCAGGGAAGATTTCAAGCAAGTAATAATTCTAGGAAATGCTGATATGTTTATACACACCACAGGTTCTATGATTAGGAAATTACCTTGAGAATCAGAAAATTAATTAATATGTATTATTGTTCAAAAACTTTAATTTTGAAATATGTTTTTAGATGTTCAGAAGCAAAACTAGCTAGAGAATTCATTCATATTTAGCAATTATTGAAAGCCTAATGGAATACATTGAGTGAGGTAAAGGAATACAAGAATGAATGACACAACCCCTAATCTCACAAACTAGAAACCAGTCTGAATACTGCTAATGTCATTAAGGATATCTAGTTGCAAAGCCAAATCACTGAAGCTCACTTAGATAGTTTTTATCAAAAAGCTGATGTCAAAGGGTAGAGGGCTTCTTGATTTCAAAGACTTACTAGAGAGCCATATATTGGTTCCAAAAATGCAGGTCTCACATAGTACATGCTTTTTGTCTCCTTTGAGCTGAAATTCTCTGAGAAAATTTTAAGTTGCAGGACATTAAAACTGTTTCCTCTATAAGAACATATTTGGGGAAGAGTGAGAGAAAGAGGGAGAAACAGTATATGCAGGAAGGCAGAATTAAGTGGTTCTGAGAACTATTTACAAAGTGTCAGAAAACAGGTGAAATATCTTTATGATAATTACTGCCAGATAGCAAAAGAGTGAAGAGAAGTTTACAAGGCACAGACATAACTGAAACCATAGTGAAGATCCAAATAGAATATCATTAATTTTTAGGGAAAAAACTATTTTATCAATTAATGTTTGCAACAGTTAATAAATCACTAAAGTTTTACTAGAAAGTTATTTCACTTTTACTTAAGTGCTTATATATTTTTAAAATATTGCTTTTTGTTGTAACTTTTGTGATATATTCATGAGTTGGAGACAACAAGCCAGACTAGAAGAACTTGAAAGTGAAAGTGAAAGCCCCTCTCAGGCATGTCTGACTCTTTGCAACCCCATGGACCTGTCCATGGAATTCTCCAGGCCAGAATACTGGAGTGGTAGCCTTTCCCTTCTCTAGGGGATCTTCCCAACCCAGGGATTGAACCCAGGTCTCCAGTATTGCAGGCAGATTCTTTACCAGCTGAGCCACAAGGGAAACCTGAGAATACTGGAGTGAGTAACCTAACCCTTCTTCAGCAGATCTTCCTGAAACAGGAATCAAACCAGGGTCTCCTACATTGCAGGCAGATTCTTTACCAACTGAGCTATCAGGGAAGCCCTTGAGCTCATCTCTTCTCATGAAAACACCAAAATCACAATTAACTGCTGACCTACCATTGACAAAAAAGACTGGAACCTACCAAAAGAGATATTCCACATCCAAAGACAAGAGGCCACATGATGGCAGGAAAAACACCTTTGTGATACAATCAAACCTCAACTGACTGGGTGAGTAACACACAAACTGAAAAATATATGCCACAGAGGTTCTCCCATAAAAGTGACAGTTCTGAGTCCCATATCAGGCTCTCTGGTCTGGGAGTTTGGCAGCAGGAGGAGGAACCTCCATATCATTTGGTTTTGAAGGACAGTGAGGCTTGATCCCAGAAACTTCACAGGACTGAGGAACACAGAAATGCCACTCTTGGAGGGTATACACAAAGACTCATGCACACCAGGACCCAGGGAGAAGGCATAACTTCACAGGAGCCTAGGCCAGACATACCTGCTGGTCTTGGAGGGTCTCTTGGGGAGGCAGGAAGCAGCTATGGCTTACTGTGAGGACAAAGACATTGGTGGCTAAGGTACCAGGGAATACTCATGAGTGTGAGTTCTCGTGGAAGCTGCCATTTTGCCACCAAGATTTGGCCTCACCCAACAGCCTATAGGCTTCAGTGCTGGGATTGTCGTTGCTCAGTTGCTAAGTCATGTCTGACTCTTTGCAACTCATGGACTGCAGCATGCCAGGCTTACCCGTCCATCACTATCTCCCAGGGTTGAATCAAAGTCATGTTCTTCAAGTCAGTGATGCCATCCACCCATCTCATTCTCTGTTCCCCTCTTATCCTCCTGCCCTCAGTCTTTCCCAGCATCAAGGTCTTTTCCAATGAGTAGGCTCTTCACATCAGGTGGCCAAAGGATTGGAGCTTCAGCGTTAGCATTAATCTTTCCAGTGAATATTCAGGGTTGATTTCCCTTAAGAATGACTGGTTTGATCTCCTTGCAATCCAAGGGACTTTCAAGAGTCTTCTCCAGTATCACAATTGAAAAGCATTAGTCCTTTGGCACTCATCCTTCTTTATGGTCCAACTGTCACATTCATACATGACTACTAGAAAAACCATAGTTTTGACTATATGGATATTTGTTGGCAAAGCGATATCTCTGTTTTTTAATATACTGTCTAGGTTTTTAGCTTTTGGTTTTGTTTTTTTTTTTTCTCTCTCTCTCTTAATTTTATGGCTACAGTCATCATCTTCCATGATTTTGGAGTGCAAGGAAATAAAATCTATCATTGTTTCTACTTTTTCCCATTATATTTGCCATGAACTGATGGGACCAGATGCCATGATCTTAGTTTTTTGATTCTTGAGTTTTAAGCCAGCTTCACTCTCCTCTTTCACCCTCATCAAGAGGCTGTTAAGTTCTTCTTCACTTTCTGCCATTAGAGTAGTATCATCTGCATATCTGAAGTTATTGATATTTCTCCCGGCATCTTGATTCCAGCTTGTGATTCATCCAGCCTTGCATTTTGTATGATGTATTCTGTATATAAGTTGAATAGGCAAGATAACACAGTACTCCTTTCCCAGTTTTCACAAAGTACTCTTTCCCAATTTTAAACCAGTCCATTGTTCCATGTCTGGTTCTGCCTCAGGCCAAAACAACTAACAGGATGGGAACACAGCCCCACCCAGCAGTTGAGAGGCTGCCTAAAGTCTTCCTGAAAGTAGAGCTGCCTCTAAACACACCCCGTAGCATGGCACTGATCACTAGAGGGACAAATACAGCTCCACCCACCAGAGTGCAGACACCAGAAGCAACAGGAATTACAGTCCCACAGCCTGTGGAATGGAGACCACAGACACAAAAAGTAGACAAAATGAGACAGCAGAGGAAAATGTTGCAGATGAAGGAACAAGATAAAATCCCAGAAGAACAACTAAGTGAACTGGAGATAGGCAATCTACCTGAAAAAGAACTCAGAATAATAATAGTAAAGATTACCCAAGACCTCAGAAGAAGAATGGAGGCAGAGACTGAGAAGATACAAGAAATATTTAGCAAAGAGCTAAAAAATATAAGGCACAAGCAAACAGAGTTGAGTAATACCATAACTGAAATGAAAAATATACTAAAAGGAATCAATTGCAGGATAACTAAGGCAGAAAAACAGGTAAGTGACCTGGAAGACAGAATGGGGAAAATCACTTCTGCAGAATACAATAAAGAAAAAAGAGTGAAGAGAAATTAGGACAGTCTAGGAGACCACTAGGATGACAGTAAACACACCAACATTCACAATAGAGGGGTCCCAGAAAACTAAAAGGAAAAGAAACAGCCTGAGAAAATGCTTGAAGAAATAATAGCTGAAAAATTTCCTAACATGGGAAATGAAGCAGTCACCCATACTGAGAGTCCCATAAAGGACAAACCTAAACAGAAACATACTAAAACACATAGTAATCAAACTGACAGAATTAAAGACAATTAAAGAAAATATTAACAGTAACAAGGGTAAACCAGTAAATAACACTCAAGGAAACCCCCATAGGGTTATTAGCCAATTTTTCAGCAGAAACTCTGTAGGCAGGAGGGTGTAGCATGATATGTTTAAAGTGATGAAAGGGGAAAACCTGAAACAGAGAAGATTCTACCCATCAAGGCTCTTTTCAGACTCAAGGGAGAAATTAAGAGCTTTAATGACAAGAAAAAGCTAAGAGAATTCAGGACTATCACCAGCTTTACAACAAATGTTAAAGGATCTTTCTAGGCAGAAAAGAAAAGGCTATAAATAGAAACAAGAAACTAAAAATGGGAAAACTCACTGGTAAAGTCAGACAGTAAAGATAGAAATTCATTCACACACAAATATGGTATCAAAACCAGCAATCATGAGAAAAGGAGAGTACAAATTCAGGATATTGGAAATACACTTGAAATTAAGAGATGAGAAACATAAAATAATATTGTATATAAATATTAACTGCTTTATCAAAACATCATGATAACCACACGCCCAAAATCTAAATGTAAAATGTAAACAGATTAAATGATCCAATCAAAAGGCAGGGACTGAATGGATATAAAAATTAGACCCATATACATGCTGTCTACAAAAGACCCAGTTCAGACCTAGGGACACATGAAGACTGACAGTAAGAGGATGGAAAAAATTATTTTAAGCAAATACAAATTAAAAGGGGAGTGGAGTAATAATACTCATAGCAGACAAAATAGATTTTGAAATTAAGGTTATTACAAGAGATAAAGAAGGGCACTACATAATGATCAAGGTATCAGTCCAAAACAAAGATGTAATGAAGATAAATATATATATGTGCCCACATAGGAGCACCTCAATATAAAACACAAATGCTAATAACAATAAAAGGAGAAATCAGTGGCAACATAATAATAGAGGGGGACTTTAACACTCCGTTTTCATCAATGTCAGATCATCCAAACAGAAAATCAGTAAGGAAGCACAGGTCTTACATATGAGACCAGAAGGTTTTAATTGATATTTAGCATTCCATCCAAAAGCAGAATACATATTCTTTCTCTTAAGTGCACATGGAATATTCTCCAGGATAGATCACATGCTGTACCATAAAGCAAGACTCAGTAAATTCAAGAAAACTGAAATCACATCAAGCAAATTTTCTGACCCCAGTGATACAAGGCTAGAAATAAACTACAAGGAAAACACACACACACACACACACAAGTGAAGGCTAAACAATATGCTTCTAGAGAACCAAAGGATCCTGAAGAAATTTAAGAGGAAATTAAAAAATACCTAGAGACAAATGAAAAAAAAAACAAAATCCAAAACGAGTGGGATTCAGCAGGAGCAATTGCAAGAGGAAAGTTTATAGCAATATAATCTTATACTAGCAAAAATGAAAAATCTCAAACAACCTAAACTTACACATTAAGCAAGTAGGAAAGAAGACCAAACAAAACCCAAAGTTAATAGAAGGAAAGAAATCAAAATGATCAGACTAATAATAGAGAAAAAGCAATAGAAAATATAAATGAAACTAAGAATCAGATCTTTGAAAAGATAAAACAAAATTGATAAACCTTTAGCCAGACTCACCAAAGAAAAAAGGAGAGAGGGCCTGGAGAGAGTAACATGAAAACAAACGTTACTATATGTAAAACAGACAGCCAATGGGAATGTATGACTCAGGGGACTGACTCAAACTTGGACTCTGTAACAACCTAGAAAGGTGGGTAGGGAGAGAGGTGGCAGGGTTGTTCAAGTGGGAGGGGACATAGGTAAACCTATGGCTGATTCATGTTGATGTTCGGTAGAAACCAACACAAAACTGTAAATCAATTATCCTTCAATTAAAAATAAGTAAATCTAAAAAAAAAATCAGAAGTGAAAAAGAAGTTAAAATCTACATCACAGAAATACAAAGTATCATGAGAGAGTACTACAAGTAACTACATGCCCATGAAATGAACAATCTAGAAGAAATGGGACATATTCCTAGAAAGGTGCAATCTCCTAAGACTGAATCAGGAACAGAAAATATGAACAGACTAATAACAAGTACTGAAATTGAAACTATAATTTTAAAACTCCCAGCAAACAAAATTCAGGACTAGCTGGCTTCACAAGCAAATTCTATCAAATGTTTAGATAAGAGTTAACATTTAACATTCTGAAATTATTTCAAAAAATTGCAAAAGAAGTAACACTCCCAAACTCATTCTATGAGGCCACTGACACCCTGATAGCAAAATCAGACAAAGATAACACAGAAAAGAGAATTACAGGGCAATATCACTGATAAAGATAGATGCAAAAATCCTCAACAAAATACTAGCAAAGCCAATCCAACAATATGTTAAAAGGATCTTATATCATGATCAAGTGGACTCGATCCCAAGGATGTAAGGATTTTTCAATATTTGCAAATCAATCAGTGTGATACACTAACATTAACAAATTGAAGAATAAAAACCATACAATCATCTCAATAAATACAGAAAAAGGTTTGGACAAGATACAACATCCATTTACGATAAAAACTCCCAAAAGGTGGGTATAGAGGGAACCTATTTCAACATAGTAAAGGCCATATATGAGAAATATATGTGGCCTAGTTAACATTGTTCTCAATGGTGAAAAACTGAAGACATTTCCTCTATGATCAGGAACAAAACAATGATGTCCACTCTTTCTACTATTATTCAAAGTAATTTTGGAAGTCCTAACCATGGCAATTATAGTTGAAAAAGAAATAAAGGAATCCAGTATGGAAAAAAAAAAGTAAAACTATCACTGTTTGCAGATGACATGGTAGTGTACATAGAATATCCTAAATATATTACCAGAAAAATATTAGACCTCATCAATGAATTTGATAAAGTTGCAGGATACTATAATAATATACAGAAATCTGTTGCATTTCTATGCATAAACAATGGAAGATCAGAAACAGAAATTAAGAAAACAATCCCATTCACCATTATACCAAAAATAATAAAATACCTAGGAATAAACCATTCAGGTATGACCTAAATCAAATCCCTTAAGATTATACAGTGGAAGAGAGAAATAGATTTAAGGTCCTAGATCTGATAGACAGAGTGCCTGATAAACTATGGAAGGAGGTTTGTGACACTGTACAGGAGACAGGGATCAAGACCATCCCCAAGAAAGAGAAATACAAAAAAGCAAAATGGCTCTCTGAGGAGGACTTACAAATAGCTGTGAAAAGAAGAGAAGTAAAAAGCAAAGGAGAATGCAGAGTTTCAAAGAATAGAAAGGAGAGATTAGAAAGCTTTCCTCAGAGATTAATGCAAAGAAATAGAGGAAAACAATAAAACAGGAAGGACTAGAGATCTCTTCAAGAAAATTAGAGATACCAAAGGAACATTTCATGCAAAGATAGGCTCAATAAAGGACAGAAATGGTATGGACCTAACAGAAGCAGAAGATATTAAGAAGAGGTGGCAAGATCTATAAAAAAGATCTTCACAACCCAGATAATCACAATGGTGCGATCACTCAACTACAGCCAAACATTCTGGAATGTGAAGTCAAGTGGGCCTTAGGAAGCATCACTATGAACAAAGCTAGTGGAGATTATATAATTCCAGTTGAGCTATTTTAAATCCTAAAAGATGAGGCTGTGAAAGTGCTGCACTCAATAGGCCAGCAAATTTGGAAAACTCAGCAGTGGCCATAGGACTGGAAAAGGTCAGTATTTGTTCCAATCCCAAAGAAAGGCAATGCCAAAGAATGCTCAAACTACCACACAATTGCACTCATCCCACATGCTAGTGAAGCAATGCTTAAAATTCTCCAAGCCAGGCTTCAGCAATACGTGAAGTGTGAACTTCTAGATAGATGGTGATTGCAGCCATGAAATTAAAAGACGCTTACTCCTTGGAAGGAAAGTTATGACTAACCTAGACAGCATATTAAAAAGCAAAGACACTACTTCGTCAACAAAGGTCTGTCTAATCAAGGCTATGGTTTTTCCAGTAGTCATGTATGGATGTGAGAGTTGGATTGCCAAGAAAGCTGAGCACTGAAGAATTAATGCTTTTGAACTGTGGTGTTGGAGAAGACTCTTGAGAGTCCTTTGGACTTCAAGGTGCCAGTCCATCCTAAAGGAAATCAGTCCTAGGTGTTCATCAGAAGGAATGATGTTGAAGCTGAAATTCCAGTACTTTGGCCACCTGATGCGAAGAGCTGACTCATTTGAAAAGACCCTGTTGTTGGGAAAGATTGAAGTCAGGAGGAGAAGGGGACGATGGAGGATGAGGTGGTTAGATGGCATCACCGACTCAATGGACATGAGTTTGGGTAAACTCTGGGAGCTGGTGATGGACAGGGAGGCCTGGCGAGTTGCAATTCATGGGGTTGCAAAGAGTCAGACACGATTGAGCAACTGAATTGAACTGGAACCAACCTAAGACTTGTACTCTGAAAATTGTAAGATGCTAATGAAAGAAATCAAAGATGACATGGACAGGTGGAAAGATACAAATTCTTGAATTAAAAGAATCAATGTTGCTAAAATGACCGTACTACCTAAGGCAATCTAAAAATCCAATGTAATACCCATCAAATTACAAATGGCATTTTTTGTAGGTCTATAACAAAAAGTCTTAAAATTTATATGAAAACACAAAAAATGCCAAACAGTCAAAGCCATCTTGAGAAAGAAAAATGGAGCTGGAGGAATTTGGCTCCCTGACCTCAAGCTATATTATAAAGCAAAAGTAATCAAAAAGCTTCCCAGGTTATTTAGTGCAAAGAGATGCAGAGACACAGGTTTGATCCCTGGATTGGGAAGATCCCCTGGAAGGGGAAATGGCAAGCCACTCCAGTACTGTTGCCTGGAGAATCCTATGGACAGAGGAGCCTGGAAGCTATGATCCATAGGGTTGCAAAGAGTCAGACATGACTGAAGCACATAGCATGTATGCATGCATAGGATCAGTCAGTTCAGTTCAGTCACTCAGTCACGTCCAACTCTTTGCAACCCCACAGCCTGCAGCACGCCAGGCTTCCCTGTCCATCACCAACTCCTGGAGATTATTGGAACTCATGTCCATTGAGCTGGTGATGGCATCCAACCATCTCATGCTCTGTTGTCCTCTTCTCCTCCTGCCTTCAATCTTGCTGAGCATCAGGGTCTTTTCAAATGAGTCAGTTCTTCGTGTCAGGTGGCTAAAGTACTGGAGTTTCAGCTTCAGCATCAGTCCTTTCAATGAATATTCAGGAATGATTTCCTTTAGGACTGACTGGTTGGATCTCCTTGCAGTCCAAGGGACTCTCAAAGAGTCTTCTCCAACACCACAGTTCAAAAACATCAATCATTCAGCACTCACCTTTCTTTGTGGTCCAACTCTCACATTCATATGTGACTATTGGAAAAACCATGGATTTGTCTATAGGGACCTTTGTCAACAAAGTAATGTCTCTGCTTTTTAATATGCTGTCTAAGTTGGTCGTAGCTTTTCTTCCAAGGAGCAGGTGTCTTTTAATTTCATGGCTGCAGTCACCATCTGCAGTGATTTTAGAGTCCAAGAAAATAAAGTATCTCACTGTTTCCATTGTTTCACCATCTATTTGCCATGATCTACCTAAGTCAGAAAACCCAGAAATAAACCCATGCACCTCTAGGTCAATTAATCTATGACAAAGGAGACAATATCCAGTGGAGAAAAGACAGTCTCTTCAATAAGTGGTGCTGGCTACTATGGATAAAATATATAACTAACGAAAACCTTCTATGTAGCACAGAGACCTCTACTCAGTGCTCTGTGGTGACCTAATTGGAAAGAAAATCCAAAAAAAGAGAACACATATGTATATGTATAGCTGGATCACTTTGCTGTACAGCAGAAACTGACACAGCAGTGTAAAGTAGCTATACTCCAAAAAAATATATTTTAAAGAATGAAATTAGAACATTTTATAACAGCATACACAAAAATAAACACAAAATGGATTAAAGATCTAAATGTAAGACTGGGTACTACAGAACTCCTAGAGGAAAAGATAGGCAGAACACTCTTTGACATAAATCACAGAAATATCTTTTTGGATCTACTTTCTAGAGTAATGAAAATAAATAAATAAGTAAGGGACCTAATTAAATTTAAAAACTTTTGCACAGCAAAGGAAACCATAAACAAATGAAAAGGCAATGCACAGGATGGGACAAAGTATCTGCAAGCAATGTGACTAACAAGGGTTTAAACTCAAAAATGTACAAACTACACAAATTTAAATATATACACTGCTATACTTAAAATAAATAATCAATAAGGACATCCTGTGTAGCACAGAGAACTCTTAAAATAATAACCTAAATAGGAAAATCATTTGAAAAAGAATAGATAGAAGTATATGTTTAACTCATTTTGCTGTATACCTGAAACTAACACAACGTTATTAATTAACCATACTCTAATATAAAACTGAAAAGATGTGGTACACATATACAATGGAATATTAACAGCCATAAAATTTTTTTAATGTATTACTAATAGTGAGAAAATCGCAAATGCATGGTTACAATTGGTGTTCTTATACTAATTTTTAAAAAGTTTAAGGAAAAACAACATCAACAGGACTTTTTCCTTAGAACTTTCTCTCCGAGTGTGGCATGGAAGATGGATTTGGGGCTGGGAAACAGAGAAGGGCTAGAGATAGAAATAGAATATAGGAGATTATTGCAACACTATATACATGAGTTAGACTTTTTATTGGTTAGATAGAGAAGAAGAAAAAGAATAAAAGTTTAAGGAAAAACAACATCAACAGGACTTTTTCCTTAGAACTTTCTCTCCGAGTGTGGCATGGAAGATGGATTTGGGGCTGGGAAACACAGAAGGGCTAGAGATAGAAATAGAATATAGGAGATTATTGCAACACTATATACATGAGTTAGACTTTTTATTGGTTAGATAGAGAAGAAGAAAAAGAATACAATATAACTTGAAGTTTTCAATGAGAAACAGGTTGCGAGAAATAATATATTTGAAACAGAAAATTCTTGAGAGTCCCTTGGACTGCAAGAAGATCCAACCAGTCCATCCTAAAGGAAATCGACCCTGAATACTCACTGGAAGGACTGATGCTGAAGCTGAAACTCCAATACTTTGGTCACACGATGTGAAAAACTGACTCATTTGAAAAGAGCCTGATGCTGGGAATGACTGAAGGCAGGAGGAGAAAGGGACAACAGAGGACGAGATGATTAGATGGCATCAATGGACCTGAGTTTGAGTAAACTCTAGGAGTTGGCGATGGACTGGGAGGCCTGGAGTGCTGCAGTCCATGGGGTAGCAAAGAGTCAGACACGACTGAGTGACTGAACTGAACTGAACAAATGTTAAAGGAGAGCAAAAATTCTAGGAAAATTCCTTCAGGTCTTTGTTCAAATGTATCTTTTTAAGTGAAGCCATTTGTGGCAGGTCACAAAAACGGCATGTTCATTGCACCATTTCCTGTTTTGGGGTATACAGGAGGACATTTGCTAGATATCCCTGTAGCAAAGGGTGGGAGCATGTGATTTAATTTTGGCAAAAGGCAACATAAGCAGGAGTGCCGTGTCACTTCCAGGACAAGTAACTTATTGGATACTGTCTCTCTCTGCCCTTAGAAGCTATAAGTCTATGTGGCAACATCACAATGTGGATAAAGTCTTGAATGCTGACTCACAGGATGGAGTGATGAATCATCTACATAAGTCTTCCTATGAACAAAAACTAAACTTCTGTTGGGCTAAACCACTGAACCTAAGTTTCTAACATTCCTTCCCCAGCCACTATTTCTAAAACTTTCTCTGCTTCCTCACAAACATTAAAAAAACAAACAAACAAAAAAACCTCACACACATACATTTTATCTTGCTTCTTGCACTTTTTTTCTCTTTAGCAACTTTTAAGTCTATAACCTGCTGTTTAGTCTGTAACTCTTTTGTGACCCCATGGACTGCAACCCACCAGGCTCCTATTCCCATGGTATTTCCCAGGCAAGAATACTGGAGTGGGTTGCCATTTCCTTCTCCAGGAGATATTCCCAATTCAGGGATTGAACCTATGTCTCCAGCATTGGCAGGTGGATTCTTTACCACTGAACCACCAGGGAAGCCCATCCTATAACCTACATGGTATCTACTTATCTTGTTTATTATCTGTCTTCCTCAATAAAACATATATTCAATGAGGGCAGGAACTGATATGTGTTTGGTTCATTATTATAACCTCAGTGACAAAGAAGGAGAAGGCAATGGCAACCCACTCCAGTACTCTTGCCTGGAAGATCCCATGGATGGAGGAGCCTGGTAGGCTGCAGTCCATGGGGTCTTGAAGAGTTGGACATGACTGAGCAATTTCACTTTCACTTTTCACTTCCATGCACTGGAGAAGGAAATGGCAACCTGCTCCAGTGTTCTTGCCTGGAGAATCCCAGGGACGGGGGAGCCTGGTGGGCTGCCGTCTATGGGGTCGCACAGAGTCAGACACGACTGAAGCGACTTAGCAGCAGCAGCAGGCACTTAGTAGATACTTGCTGAATGAATGAATAAAAAGATGGTAAGTTTAGTTTTGTCTAGAAAACAGACCTTCAAGTGGAAAGGTACCATGGACAATTGTGAATGCAGATACGGAGATCCACAGACACATACTTGGGACATACCAACATAGTAGGAGGGGTCACAGTTGAATTCAGAGGAATGAATTGAGAGGTTGGATTTTTCAAGAACAGAAGATGAAACAAAGTCTGGACGTTTACTAAGGATCAACACTTTTGAAAGGAAGCAAAGTAAGTGAATTGAATAGAAGACATCAAACTGCAATGCAGGCTGAAAATGCCTTGACCAACTTGATGAGTAGCTCTAAAGTATAATGCTGCCTGTCAGAGACGCCTTGCATGAGATAAAATGGATTGGTCTTTACATCCGCAACTCCAGTCACTAATGTAAGCTGCTCTGAGAAAGGCTGACCTTGGGTGAGGCAGATCCTAAAGGAGCTAACAGCTGGAGGCTGTTGTCTGAGAACTTTACTCCTAACCGCTGGACAGCAAGCACTTCTTTGAAGGGAAATCTGAGCATTACCTCTCTATATCTATCACAAATGAGAAAAGACAAGAAAGCTAAAGGCTAGGATTGCCAGACTTCACAAATACAAATAATGCTAATACATTAATACTAGCATGTCCCATTAACACTTGGAACATATTTATGCTAAAAATTATTCACTGTTGCATTGAAACATGTATACTATCATGTAAGAAATGAAGTGCCAGTTTATTTTCAATACAGGATACAGGATGCTTGGGGCTGGTGCACAGGGATGATCCAGAGAGATGATATGGGGTGAGAGGTGGGAGGGGGTTTCAGGATTGGGAGCACATGTACACATGTGGCTGATTCATGTCAAATTATGACAAAACCAATACATTATTGTAAAGTAGAATAAAATAAAATAAAATAATTTTTAAAAAAGAAAAAAATGAAATTCAAATTTAACTGGAGATCCTGGATTTTTATTTTGATTTTTTTATTGAAGGATAATTGCTTTACATAATTTTGCTGTTTTTGGTCAAACCTCAACCATGAATCAGTCATAGGTATACATATATCCCCTCCTGTTTGAACTTCCCTCCCATTTCCCACCCCATTCCACCCCTCCCACTCAACACATCCCCTATTTGAGTTTTCTGAGCCAAACAGAAAATTCCTGTTGGCTATCTATTTTAAAAATAATAATGTAAGTTTCCATGTTACTCTTTCAATATATCTTACCCTCTCCTCCCTTTTCCCCATGCCGATAAGTCTATTCTCTATGTCTGTTTCTCAATTGCTGCCCCATAAATAAATTCTTCAATAGCATTTTTCTAGATTCTGTACATATGTGTTAGAATATGATATTTTTCTTTCTCTTTCTGACTCACTTTACTCTATATAATAGGTTCTAGGTTCATCCACCTCATCAGAACTGACTCAAATGCATTCTTTTTTTATGATTGAGTAATATTCCATTGTGTATATGTGCACAACTTCTTTATTCACTCATCTGTCAATGGATCTCTAGGCTGCTTCCACATTCTAGCTGTTGTAAATAGTGCTACAATGAATAATTGGATACATGTGTTTCAATTTTGGTTTCCTCAGGGTATATGCCTAGGAGTGAGATTGCTGGGTCATCATCTTAGTTTTTTAGGGAATCTCCATACCATCTTCCATAGTGGCTGTATCAATTTACATTCCCATCAACACTGCAAAAGCATTACCTTTTCTCCACACATCTCCAGCATTTGTTGTTTGTAGACTTTTCAATGATGGCCATTCTGACTGGTGCAAGGTGATAAAGGAGTTTACATTCAAGGTCAGGAGGGGTGGCCGTGAGGATATACCCATCATACAAGGTAAGGAGCAGCAGCTGCACTTTGCTGGAGCAGCCATGAAGAGATACTCCATGTCCAAGGTAAGAGAAACCAAAGTAAGACGGTAGGTGTAGCAAGAGGGCATCAGAGGGTGGACACCCTGAAACCATAATCACAGAAAACTAGCAGATCTGATCACACAGACCACAGCCTTGTCTAACTCAGTGAAACTAAGCCATGCCATGTAGGGCCACCCAAGACGGATAGGTCACAGTGGAGAGGCCTGACAGAATGTGGTCCACTGGAGAAGGGAATGGCAAACCACTTCAGTACTCTTCCCTTGAGAACCCCATGAACAGTATGAAAGGCAAAATGATACGATACTAAAAGAGGAACTCCCCAGGTCAGTAGGTGCCCAATATGCTACTGGAGATCAGTCGAGAAATAACTCCAGAAAGAATGAAGGGATGGCGCCAAAGCAAAAACAATTGTCAGTTGGGAATGTGACTGGTGATAGAAGCAAGGTCCGAAGCTGTAAACAGCAATACTGCATACAACCTGGAATGTTAGGTCCATGAATCAAGGCAAACTGGAAGTGGTTAAACAGGCGACGGCAAGAGTGAATAACTCCAGAAAGAATGAAGGGATGGCGCCAAAGCAAAAACAATTGTCAGTTGGGAATGTGACTGGTGATAGAAGCAAGGTCCGAAGCTGTAAACAGCAATACTGCATACAACCTGGAATGTTAGGTCCATGAATCAAGGCAAACTGGAAGTGGTTAAACAGGCGACGGCAAGAGTGAACGTCAACATTCTAGGAATCAGCAAACTAAAAGGGACTCAAATAGGAGAATTTAACTAAGATGACCATTATATCTACTACTGTGGGCAGTAATCCCTTAGAAGAAATGGAATAGCCATCATGGTCAACAAGAGTCCAAAATGCAGTACT
>SJYC01056906.1:0-12979 GCA_006408675.1 Madoqua kirkii
CCTCCAGCCCAGCATTTCTCATGATGTACTGTGCATAGAAGTTAAATAAGCAGGGTGAAAATATACAGCCTTGACATACTCCTTTTCCTATTTGGAACCAGTCTGTTGTTCCATGTCCAGTTCTAACTGTTGCTTCCTGGCCTGCATGTAGGTTTTTCAAAAGACAGGTCAGGTGGTCTGGTATTCCCATCTCTTTCAGAATTTTCCACTGTTTTTTGTGATCCACACAGTCAAAGGTTGGCATAGAGGACAAAATAATGATGTCTGAGACAGTAGGAGATGATTCTAGATGATGTAGGAGATAATTCTAGAAAGAAAGTGCTTCAGTAGACAAATGGGTATGGGATCCCACACACGAAGAGAAAGGTCACCAGCTCCAGCATCTTTTTCTTTTTACCTTCCTGTTGGGCTACACCCCGCAGGCCTACAAGCCTTGCAGCTGTTCAGCGTCAAAATCAAGGAAAGAGCCTGTAGACACCAACAAAGCTATCAGTGCTTTTTTGGATAGGGAGATCTTACACATCCAAGAAAAAAGGGTCCTGGAGCAACACTGCCCCTGCGTACAGCAGACAACAGTCAGGACATGGCAGCAATCTTCAGTAGTTGGGGGAGAAGGATGTGACAATTCAGAGGGGCAATTGACATTAGGTTGGCTTATCAGTTATCAGGTAAACCAGCAGTTGGGCAGCGTTAAGTCTATAGGCAGTTACTGATCAAGCCCTATGATTAACAGAGTTCGATAACTGTGAGAGAAGCAGGAACTGGCCAGCAGAGATGTACAGAGAGCAAGAGAACAGCCATTTTAAATGGCCCAACCAGACATTCCCCTATGTTCATCTGGCTCTTCAAAGCCAGAAATACACCTTCTAGGGTGAAAATAGTCTGTCACGTTCTTTAATGCACATTATCTCATTGATCCTCACAACTAGACATGAATTAGCAGGCATCAGCATCATATGCATAAAAGGTAAGAAAACTAAAATTCAAAGAGCTTGAGTGGATTTCCAGGGTTTCTATGATTGGGAAAAAAATAGGCCTGAGTTAAAAATTTGTCTTCTGATTCCAAGTCTAGTATTCATTTTATTACTACACCTTGTTGCCTCTGAAAAAAAAAACAACAAAAGAGGTTGGATGGAGGATGTAAACAACAGGGTGGGTAGGGGATAATTACACCAAGGTTGAAAGTCAGTGTAGGGGAAAATTGGAACTCATATGCAGAAGTCCAGAGCTATTCAATAAACACATCCATTAGCAAAGATGAACTGGAATGGGAGTCTGTCTGACTGACAGATCATTCTGAAGATACCAGTCAGACAATACAAAATCCAACTGTATACCAACAAGACAAATGCTGCGATACTTTGGACCCAAACAAGAAGGCTCAGAGCTTAGAGCAGGAAGGAATAGTTAGGAGAATTCCTGACCCCCTAGCCCAGTGCTTCATGCATTTTTATAGGGTGCCATTCTTAAGCTGTAGATTGGAAGGGAATCATTAAGGATTCTGAGTTAGCAGGGATGTAGGCATGTTAGAATTCAAAGATAACTGGATTCAAAGGTTCCTGTCATAGCAGATGATATTGATGTACTCAAGAGCCCTAAGGAGAAGTTGGAGGATTGAGGGGAGGTTGTGATAGAGGCAGATGACTAATTCCTCCTGATACACTGTTTATGTTCGGGATAGGGAAGATTCCTCTCTGGATCTAAGGGGACACATTTGATTAGTTTAATGAAGAGGTAAAACTGGTATCATTTCTTTAAATCCTTTAGTCACAGGAAGGATAGAAAAGAGGAGGCTTATGTAGGAGGCTTATGTATCAGGAATGAAGAGGTCTTTTATTTTTTTCCTGAATTCCTTGATCACAGTGGTAAATAGTACATCTTTCCTGACCTGTTGAAACTTTAGAATGTATAATTTTCATGCTCTTGTCCAAAATTCCTCTTTTTTTGCAAAAATGATGTCTGATTTTTTATTTTTCCATTATAGAAATAGAAATAACAATAGTTCCTACTTTACATTATAAAGCCTCCCTGTACATAAAAGCCAGTCAGTCTACCAACCCATTTCTCCATATCTTTCTCTCCCTCTCCTCCTCTCACTCGCTTCCTCTGCCTCTGACTCTCTCTGTCTTATGAGCATGCTGTAAAATATAAGTTTTTGCTTTATAATTTTTTTCATAAACTCTATCTCCTCAGGAAGGAAGGATCAGTCATCAAAGATGTATAGTGGAGAGAGAGAATAAAGAAATCTCAAGATCCATTACAAAAGATCAAAACCACAATGAAAGTTATAAATAGGAAACAACTGAGGGGAAGTTGAACCATGCAACCTAGAAGGGCACAGCTTTGGCTGGAGTCCCATTGGTGCTCCATCTTTCAGAATCCTAGGATGCATGAAGAATGACCAAGAGAGAAGAAATAAATGGAATATATGTGTTAAATATTTTCTTTCTCCCAGATCTGGTCTCTGCTCCTCAAATATAATTAAAGTCTTCCTACTCTTAAATAAGGGGCTTCACAAGTGACTCAGTGGTAAAGAATCTACCTGCAATGCAGGAGACATAGGAGATATGGTTTGGGAAGATCCTCTGGAGGAGAGCATGGCTACCCACTCCTGTTTTCCTGCCTAGAGAATCCAATGGGCAGAGGGCCTAGCGGGCTACCATCCATGGAACTGCAAAAAGTCAGACACAACTGAAGCAACTGAGCAATCAAAGAGAAAGAAATCTTTTCATCATATAGGCAATCCCTACCTTTCACACTCTATATTTTACTACTGCATTCATCTTAGTTTTTTGCACTTTAGATTTTTATGCAGTTTACATCCACTGTCTTAATTTGTTCAATATTGAATTAGTCATCTTCTGTTAACCCTCTTGTGCTCTGGACTAATGCCTTCCTAGATTATGAGTTACACAAGGGCAGAGTATTATTTCTCTCTGTGATCTGTCACAGGGGAGATCCTCTCAAAATGTTGAATAGATAGATGGATGGATGAATGGATGGGTTACTTTCCCCTTATTCTCCATTCTCTACTTATAGAGGCTTTATCTCAAATGTTTCCTCTTTCATGAAACTGTTTTTGAGTTTATCCTTCAGATATTCACCCTCATTTATCTGAACCCTTGCAGACTTTGTCTCATTTATCTTTACATCTCTGTTGTATCTAACACAGAGCTTGAAAAGTGAAAAGTGAGTATTTGTTGCTTAGTCATGTCCAACCCGTAGTGATGCCATGGACTGTAGCCCTGTAGCCCACCAGGTTCCACTGTCCATGGGACTCTCCAGGCAAGAATGCTAAAGTGGGTAGCCATTCCCTTCTTCAGGGATCTTCCCACCCAGGGATCAAACCTGGGTCTCCTGCACTGCAGGCAGGTTCTTTATCATCTGAGCCACCAGGAAAGCCCCCACACAGAGCTTAGGTGAGCAATAAATACTTTTGAATGCAATTTAATCTAATTTGATCCTCATAATACCCAAAATAGGTAGAACTGGTATTATTGAGCTCATTTTATTGAATAAGAAACTGATGTTTAGAGATTAATAATGATCACCTAACTGGCCCAAGAGCTGGCCATGAGGAGAGCACAGGGTGGGAAAAGTGAACCAACACAACTTTCTGGCTCAGTATGCATTAAACAGATCTGCTTTTAAACAGCCTTTAAAATGAACACACTGGGTCATAAAAACGAAAAACTTGTGCATGTAGGAAGAGGATAAGATCTTTAATGATATTTTCCTGCTTTGATCTTTCCTTTAATAGGGCATATGTCATATTTTACTTTTAACCAGCATACATCCATCACCATACACCATCTTACCCAGATTTCTTATGTGTCTCGGATCTGTTCCTATGCTTTAATGTCACCATTTCCACCTAGTCAAGGCCCCCACTGCCTTAGGAGTCCACAATTGCTATAGTCCTTTAGTTGTCCCTTTCACCGTATTAGGTAGTTAGAATAGGGAAAAGGAACCCAGAATGGTGGTGGCTAATAGATAAGGAAGAGAAAAGCCCACGAAAATAGAACAAAGGAAGGTTGGAGGACCAGAGGGAGGACCTCAGGTAAAACAAACGACACTCCTGGCTGGCCCAGTTTACATAGGACAGGCCTATGGAGAGAAAAACATAAAAAAAGAGGAGCCAAAGCTAGCCGCCCCCACCCCCCCCCCACCCGCTCCCCGGTGCGCTGGGGCGCTCTTCTCTTCGAGTCTTTGGATCGACATGCCTCAAAGATGGATTTTCCTGCTATCTTCTAAATAAAATAGAGCTGTTAACACTGATTTGTCTAAGAGCTCTAACATGGTCCTTTCAAGACCTGAGAGCTATAACACCGTCTATCCAAGACCCGAGAGCTGTGACACACCAAGGGGGCTTTAATGTCCATCACTCCAAATCTTTGTTGTGACGAGACGAAAACAGAGGAGCATACACTCACGTGACAACCATATGGATCTCTCCACCTTGCAGTGAAACTCCACAACAATGCTAATGAACTTCTCTAAAATATCATTTACATACCAACACTACCCCACAATATTTTTTAATAGCTGTCTTCTGATTTCAGAATAAGATCAAATTCTTCAGCCTGAAATTCTATCTTCTCACAGACTCACCACCAATCTTATTTTCAACCTTTCCTTGTACTACTCCCAAAAGAGCCTTCTGTTCTTTAAGCTCAGGTTCCCCACATGACACATGTGTTTCCTCCCCTCTTAGTCATTTCTCCTATTTAAAATGTCTTCTCCTTCCTTCATCTTTATCTAAATGCTATCCTATCTTCAAAGCACAGCTCAAAGGCGACCTTCACTCTGAAGTTTTACTATATACATCATCCTTTAGTAATCATTCTTCCCTTGAATTCCTTTAGCACTTTCCATATGCTACTTGACTATCTTTGAAGGTACATGGACTCGCTGACCCCTAATAAACCTTTAACCCATTACAAACTGAAACTCTATAGTCATTAAACAACAATGCCCCACTCCCTCCAGCCACTGTTTAAACAAGCCTCCTCTTATGATTGTACTGTGCACTATGGTTGAGAAACTCAGATTTATAGGTTACACCATCCATCCTCAGCTCTAGACCCATGTCACCACTGAGGCTTAGAAACTGTTTTTGACTGCACTGTGCCAAAGGTAGTGGCAGGCTATGGTATTTTGTCAGAGTTTTCCGAAATTTTCCAGTAGGGCAGTTGATTGTGTATGTGGCTCCTTTCTGCTCTTGGAGTTCACAGCAGTAAAGGACTCAAGCTCTGTTTCTCAACACACTCTTTGAATTTTGTCCTCTGTTTTCAGAGTTTGATCCCCTGTTTGGGTTTGCTTTTCAAAAAACTTTCTGGAATGGCCTGAATTTGCATCTTCACAATTACTGTCTCCAGTACACTCCTGCCTTCAGAGGAGAATGAAGCTTTCTCTTTGTGAAAGTCATTCTACATTATTCATTGTCCACAGAGTGTCAAGTGGCCATTCTGTTAAAGAAATGTATGAGACTGGGCATTTTAGAAGGCACTACATTTCTGATAGTGGGAAAAGGTGACAAGCAAATCTCAAGCTTTCTATTTCAGGGTAATGAACTGATTAATTTTTTTCAGCTGCTAAAATATCTAGAATGCATAATTTTATTCATTGCTCTTCTATCATAATATATAATGTGATGAAAATGAAGAGAAATATAGAGGGGTTAAATAGACTTATTAAAAATTTGAAATTATAATGCTGAAGTTGTAAGCCTACTTTCACTCATGTTAGAAATGAAGGCAACAATACATGTCAAGGAAAGTAAAGAAACAAAAGTAAGGTACAATTATTTAGACTTTTTATCATTCATTTACCTACTGAGCATCTGCTATCATAATAGATACTGAAAGAAGCTCAAAAATGAAAATGCATGGTCCTGCCTTCTAGGAGCTTACAATATAGTACTGGAGAGACAAAATAAGCAGTTTACAAAGTAAAATTATTTGTAAAAATAGAGTGATATACATAAGGTATTGTGAGAACAGAGAGAAAAAGGAAGATCCACTCCAATTATATAAAATCAAGAAAGACCTGATGGTAGAAATAAAATTTGAGCAATGTTTCTGACAGCAGATATAATTCACGTATGTCAGTGTTGTAGAAAAGTCTGTCCAGGGTTCTAGAATAGTATTAACAGAAGGATAGGTCCTGGCTGGGACAGTTTCCTCAGTGAAACAGCTGGAGAGAAGCACAGATTAGAGTCTTTGCTTACTAGATTATGGGGAACCATTAATCTTTCTATCCAGATGTGTCTCATAATTAGAGTTGTGTTTCAGGTAGATGACTCTGACCATAATGTGTTGGTCGAACTGGAATAGGAGAGATTATGAGGAATAATGCAATATTAAATTGCTTTCTAAAACTTATATCCTCACTCTTACATGACTGGCAGCTTGAAAGAGTGGAAAATCACTGAATTTGAAGTCAGAAGGTACTTTCTGGCTATGTCTCTTACTAGGTGTGACTTTGGGCATAGTATTTAATGTTTCCTCAGTTTTTTTTTTCCCCGATGAGTGGAATTAATACCTATCTTTTAGAATTTTTGACTAATGAGATTAATCTCAGGACATAATGCCTTGTACAAAATAAGTGCTCAATGAATGTTGATTTCCCTTCTCTTCTACTGAATTCATATTTGAGAGATGTTTATTTCTATGATTATCTTTTAACACAGGTTGAGTTAGTGAACATCCACATAGTTGATTTCAGTATTTTAGATGGCATTGTTGTAGCCACGCATTCCGGGAAACAAACTCACTCAGAAGGACAATGCAGATAGTGGAGTGCAGTTTATTACACCGGCAGGCCCAAGGCAGAGTCTCATCTTAGCCAAGGACCCCAACCAGCATTTGTGAAAATCTTTTATACCCCATGTGTACGTGTCTGAACCCACCACTCCAAATTCCTTGAGACTTACATAAACCAAGGAAAATACAATCCCAGTAACCCCATCATTCACATGCTATGTGCACATGTGCTCAAACAGTCAAACAATTAGCCAATAATCAATAAACCCAAGGTTACACTCCAATAGATACAGAAACATTTATGGCCTGTCTGGAGGAAGGGGTGATAGTGTATGTTTTCTCGTAGGCGATGAGTAACCTAGATATGATCTTCAAGTTTCCCCTGTCTTGAGGGGGTCTTAGCCTTCTGTTGTTGTTTTCATAGGCACTAAAGACAGAGTTCAGAGTCCACTGGGAAGGTGGCCGAGCATGATCAGCATGAACAGGCCTAAGATGGAGTCCAAGCCCTATGAATTCCTTCTTCAGCATCAGTCTGTGACACAGAGGGCAAAATTACATTACATTTACCTTTGGGAGAATACATTTACAATCAGGAAATTAACAGGTCTTTTGGGTTCTCCAGACAGTCTGAGTTTGTTCAACATTCACTTAACACATATTTATTGAGCCTCTACATGAATCTGTGACTGTGCAAGGAGATAACAGAAGTAGATACAACTCAGTCCTGCTCTGGAGAAGTTCAAAGTCAAGTATTAGAGGTGTTTTTTTTTTTTTCTATGTATCAATACCCAGAAAATTTACAAGTTTATGATAAGTGGCTAGGAGAAGTTTATACAAAGTATAATGGGAGCACAAAAGAATGTGTAACTAGCTGAGTTAATAGTGGTCATGGAAAGCTTCACAAGGAAGTAATTCCTTCTGATGAGTCTTGGAGAGTTCATCTGCTACACAGGTGAAGAAAGAACATGACTGGCAGGGGAAGTAGTATAGAAAAATATAAAGAAGGGGGATTGCATCTGGCTGCATTTAACTAAAACAAAAATAGCAGAGGTTTAAACAAAGTTGGGATTTATTTTTCCCATAAACAAGGAAATCTAGAGGTGGGTAGTTGACGGCATTCATTTAGCGACTCAAGGATGTCAGATTCTAGGTCTTTGAGATTCTTCTGGTCTATATTCCAAAAGAAGCTGAGAAATAAACATTTTCCTTCATTTATTTACTTTTTTAAAGTTGGGCACAAAATTACTCCCAAGAAAATAAAAATTTTGTTAAAAAGGAAGAAACTAAAGATTATGTTGGTATAGACAACAAACAGCCCTGCTATCGCATTTTGGGGGAATTGCAAATAGTTGGAGAAGGCAATGGCATCCCACTCCAGTACTCTTGCCTGGAAAATCCCATGGATGGAGGAGCCTGGCCGGCTGCAGTCCATGGAGTTGCTAAGAGTCAGGCACGACTAAGTGACTTCACTTTCACTTTCACTTTCACGCACTGGAGAAGAAAATGGCAATCCACTCCAGTGTTCTTGCCTGGAGAATCCCAGCCCCTGTGGGGGCTGCCATCTATGGGGTCACACAGAGTCGGATACGACTGAAGTAACGCAGCAACAGCAGCAGCAGCAGCAGTGTGGCAGGACGATGGAATTTCAGAGAAGACTGATAAATGGAGCTGGAGAAGCAAGTAAATGAGGCCAGGGAAGATCTGAAAAGTTTATCTGTGCAATTTTTATGAGAAGTCCAAGGTTCCATGATGGGATATCAGGAAAATTTTCTTAGTTAGAGCTACAGCAATTGGAATGTAAAGCTTTTTATTTCCATCACATTTTGGCCAATTGTTCAGAAATCTCCCAAGTTCTAGAAACATAGCCAAGGACAGAGTTCCAGCAGAAAATACTGGTTGCTTTGTATAGGCTGAAATGACCTGTTTTCATTTCATGCCTTGTTAATGATAAAAGTCACCACAGCCAATAATGTGTGTGTGGTTTTTTTTTTTGCCTTTGGTTTCTCTATTCCTTTCTTCTTTTTGCCTTGAGTTTATACCAGTATGTGGCCCAGTGACCTCATTTCTTCTTCTTAAAGAGTTTTCAGCAAGCTTTCACACCCCTGACTGAAAGCCAGGCATGTTATTTCTACATTTCAAAGTTTCTGAGACTTAATTTTTTAAAAAATATTTTTCAAGTGTGACATCATCACAACGTCTCTCTCTCTCTCTCCCCCTGGAGCTTCCCACAGTTCCCTGTAAGAAACTCCTTTAGTATACTCCCTTTCTCCCTCATGATTCCTTTCCTTCCTGCACACTCTTATCCTCTCTTGCTGCAGCAAAGGTCAGGGAAGCGTTTGGTTACCTGTAGAGTTAAGTTCAAAATTGGGAAAGGAGTACATCAAGGCTGTATACTGTTACCCAGATTATTTAACCTATATGCAGAGTACATCATGTGAAATGCCAGGCTGGATGACACACACACACTGGAATCAAGATTGGAGGGAGAAATATCAGTAACCTCAGATATGCAGATGACAGCACCCTAATGGCAGAAAGCCAAGAGGAACTAAAGAGCCTCTTGATGAAGGTTAAAGAGGAGAGTGAAAAAGTTGGCTTAAAACTCAACATTCAGAAAACTAAGATCAAGGCATCCAGTCCCATCACTTCCTGGCAAATAGATGGGGAAACAATGGAAACAGTGACAGACTTTATTTTGAGGGGCTCCAAAATCATTACAGATGGTGAGTACTGCCATGAAATTAAGACACTTGCTCCTTGGAAGAAAGCTATGACCAACCTAGACAGCATATTAAAAAGCAGAGACATTACCTTGCCAACAAAAGTTGGTATAGTCAAAGCTATGGTTTTTCAAGTAGTCATTATGGATGTGAGAGTTGGACCATAAAGAAGGCTGAGGGCAGAAGAATTGATGCTTTTGAATTGTGGTGCTGGAGAAGACTCTTGAGAGTCCCTTGGAGTTCATACCAGCAAGGAGTTCAAACCAGTCAACCCTAAGAGAAATCAACCCCGAATATTCATTGGAAGGACTGATGCTGAAGCTCAAGCTCCAATACTTTGACAACCTGATGGGAAGAGCTGACTCATTTAGAAAGACCCTGATGCTGGGAAAGATTGAAGGCAGGAGGAGAAGGGGATGACAGAAGACGTGATGGTTGGATGGCATCACCGACTCAATTGACATGAGTTTGAGAAAGCTCCAGGAAATGGTGAGGGACAGGGAAGCCTGGTGTACTGCAGTCCATGGGGTTACAGAGTCAGACACAGCTGAGCAACTGAATGAGGAGAATTAAGTGCTTTCTAGTTCTTGACTAAACCCTTCCTTTTACTAAATTAAACCTATATCTTACATTGTTGATATAAATAATAATGATTTGATTATTCTTTTTCTTATCTCAAAACTATATCTTTTTCTTATTTAAAAAAAGAAACTTGAAAAATACAGACCAACAAGAAAAAAAAGGGACTCAATCATAGTCCCACCATTCAAAAATACCCACAATCAACACTTTGGAAAATGCAATTTCCTTTCAATCTTTCTGTAATGCAAATAGATCGTGGATATTTTTTGAGGATCATTCTGTATATATTGCTTTGTAACCTGTTTTAAATTAAGGGTACACCATAATTGCTTTTTTTTTCAGTGATCCTTAAAAATTTGAATTTAATATTATCTAAATTATATATGTGTGTATGTGTATGCATTCATAAACATGTAGTTTTGAAAATAAAATATTATAATACATAGTGAAAAATAGCAGAGGTTCCTGCCCCACTCAACCTCATCTTTCATGTTCATCCCTCAGGGTCAAACACTTGCAACTGTCTTAAGTGTTTCTCTTTGAATAGATCTCTGTATACTAAATAATATTTATGACTCCCATATTCTTGCCTGGAGCATCCCGTGGAGAGAGGAACCTGGCGGGCTATAGTCCATGGGGTCACAAAGAGTCAGATGCTACTGAGCACACACACACATGCACATAATTATTTATCAGTTTTAAATTTCAGACTCTGAACATGTCTACCATAATGGAAGAAAAGGGCTTAGAATTTCATGAACTCCCTGAATGCACACACATATTTCTTCTCCTCTTGGAGTTATATAATAATTTTTACTAAATCATCCTTTACTGTTTACATTAAAATGGCATCAACAATGGAATGTACTTACTGACACTAACTGTATACTTTACATGGTTAAAATGATAAATATTATGTTATGTATATTTTACCAAAAGTTTAAAAAAAACACTACCTGCACAAAATAATATCAACATAGTTCAAAGTCATTTAATACACCATGCTACATCTCTAATACAACTTTTATTTTTCCTAGAGTTGGTAATTGCCTTATGGTTTTTATCTTCCTTATTTGCTTAGGTTTTTGGAACTGATCCCAAACTTTCCAACAGAACTATAAAGTCTAAATAAGTACAACTAAACACATCAGTTCCTTTTGTAGGTGTGTGACAACATCCCTTTTGGAATCCTCCATAATCCTGCTCCTATCTGAACTGGAAACAATATGTTTATATCTCTTGTTGCCGAATCCCAATACTTTTTTCTTGCTTTGTTGCCTTGTGGATGAAGCACATACTTGAATAACTTCCTGAAAAACTCTCTATGGAAGGTAAATTTTTTGTGTTCATGAATGACTGAAATGTCTATGATAAACTCTCAGGACTTCCCTGGCAGTCTAGTGGTTTAGATTCTGAGATTCCACTGTAGAGAGTGCAGGTCTGATGCCTGGTCAGAGAACTAAAATCCTACATGTCATGTGGAGTGGAAAAATAAATAAATAAAAATAAAAAACAAACTATCCTTACTTGATTGGTTGTTTGGCTAAGTATAGAACTTAACGTTGCAAATAATTTTCACTCAGAATTTTGAAGGCCTTTCTCCATTGTTTTTTAGCTTCCAGGACTGCTGTTGACACATCTGACATTCTGATTCTGAAATTTTTGCATTTTAACTGGTTTGTTTGGGTGGGTTTTTTTCTCTTCAAAATTCTCTGTGCCTGGGGATTTGGAATGCCTTTTTATGTACCTTTTTTCATTCAGTGTCTGGGTCACTTATGTTCTTTATACTCTTCCAGTTTGGAAGTTTGGGGAAATTTTGTTTTTCTGTGATTATCTCTGTCTTCCATTTCACTTTTCTTTTTGTTTTTGTTTTTTTTTCATTTTGGAACTTAAACTATTCAGATATTGGCTCTTTGGGATTGTTTTATTTTCTCATCTTTTCTTTCCTCTTTTCCATGACTTTTTATATTGCTTTCTGAGAGATTTCCTCAACTTTATCTTCTAACTCATGTACTGAATTTTTCCATGACCATGAAAGTTTCCGTTTTATTTCATTTTTCTCTTTTTATTCCTTCCTTCCTTTCTCTTTTGTAAAAGAAAATTCTTCTGTGTATTATGGAAGCTAAAGCTATCAATGATAAAAAAATTTTCTTCTTCTCCAATTATTGTTTCTGCTCTTTTCTCTAGTTCCTTTATTTTGATGTCTTCATTGGAAGCATTCTTCAACTGTCTAGTAATCTTTTTGGTTCATACTGAAAGAATCACTGAAAAACTGATTTAATTAGAAGCTCTGTGTACCTCAGTGAAGCTTGCTGACTGATGAGTTCTCTGCTATAGAAAGAACAGGACTCCCAAATCTAACTACAAATACTTTCTCTTAGACTGATCAATTTTGCTAGAGGAGAGTCCTCCATTCTCTTTTTAGGGAAATAGGTCTGACCAGCAGTCTAGTACATAGTCTTATACATACTTATGTATATATATTTTCACAAATGAGATCATACTATGTTTTCTAAAATTTGTTTTTCATCTAATGTTATTATCTAAGACATCTTCTGGTAACTGCATAGGAATACAAAGGAATATAAAATGGATGTTTAGAATTTCATAGTATTTATGACCCTTAATTTACATAAACAGCTTCTAATTAATAAGCATTTGAGTGTTTTTGTCCCTATAATAACACTGAAATTGTCTATATCTTTCTGTACTTGTGCAAGAATATTTGTATAATAAATTACTAGAAATTGAATGGTTGGGTCAAAGAGCGTGAATATTTAAAAATTTTATCCATGCTGTCAGAATTACTCTCCAAGAAAGCTGACTACCACCAATGGTGTGTGAGAGTGCCCGTTTAATTATGTTCTGGAAAATTCTGGGTACTAAACTTTCTCCTCCTCATGCTCATTGCTC
>SJYC01056907.1:0-10954 GCA_006408675.1 Madoqua kirkii
GTGCATTTTTCTATTGTGTGATTAACTTTTCTTTATTGTTCAATTTTTCTGTACATTAAAAAAATTAAGCTTGTGCCCATTATTTACTCTATTTGACTTTTTTCACTTTCTTTCTTCCTAGTTTTATTTTTTCCTAGTGGAAAGTATATATATATGTAATATATTTTATTATATTTTGATATATTTAAACAAGTGTTTCATGATCAGTTCTGTTCAGTTCAGTTCAGTTGATCAGTCATGTCTGACTCTTTGCGAACCCATGGACTGTAGCACACCAGGCTTCCCTGTCCGTCACCAACTCCCTGACTTTGCTCAAACTAATGTCCCTCAAATCGGTGATGTCATCCAGCCATGTCATCCTCTGTTGTCCCCTTTTCCTCCTGCCTTCAATCTTGCCCAACATCAGGGTCTTTTCTAATGAGTCAGCTTTTCATATCAGGTGACCAAAGTAATGAAGCTTCAGCTTCAGCATCAGTCCTTCCAATGAATATTCAGGACTGATTTCCTTTAGGGTTGACTGGTTTGAACTCCTTGCTGTCCAAGGGACTCTCAAGAGTCTTCTCCAATACCACAGTTCAAAAGCATCAATTCTTTAGCACTTAGCTTTCTTTATAGTCCAACTCTCACATCCATACATGACTACTAGAAAAACCATAGCTTTGACTAGATGGACCTTTGTTAGCAAACTAAAGTCTCTGCTTTTTAATATGCTGTCTAGGTTGGCCATAGCTTTTCTTCCAAGAAGCAAGCCTCTTTTAATTTCATAGCTGCAGTATACACCAGCAGTGATTTTGGAGCCCCCAAATTAAAGTCTCTCATCGTTTCTATTGTGTTTCATGATTGTTTTTATTATTTGGAGGTGCTATAATTTATTTAAACAGTCCTCTATGACTAGACCTTTATGTCGTTTCCTATTTCCTGAAGGCCACAGCCTCTCTTTTTTGTTTTGTGCTCCCTGAGAGCCAAAGAAAAGGTGAGTTTCTTCTCTACAGAGCTACTTTCTAAATGTGTAACATTATTTCTTCTCTGGTTTATATAATCATAATGACTTTAATCACATTTCATTTCACATTTTGGTTCATTCTTATCTCTCTACTCTCAAATCCTCCCTCTCACTTCACATGTGTATTAAAGTGCCAGTTCCCAAACTTGGCATGATAATTTAAGGCTGTGACCAATTCTAAGTTTAGCAGAGGGATACTCTCCCAGCTCTTGGATGTCACAGAACTATTAATATATCTCACTATCATAGTTAGCTTTATAAAAACAGCCACACTATACTGCTGACTCATTTTCAGCTGGTGATCCTGGTCTATCAAATTCATAAAACTAGAAAAAAGTGTCTAACGTGTCAGATGAAAGAAAAAAACAACAGGCTGGAATGTTGGAACACTGGGCCAAAAGATGAAAAATACCAGGAAGAAATGAAAAGCTTTGCATTGAATATAAAACTGAAAAAACCCTACCCTAGTACAGGATAGGGATGATTTCACCTGACATTTACACACGGAAACATTTTAGTTCAGTGTAACTGTGGTGTTGGGGAAAACTTGAGCGTCCCTTGGACTGCAAGGAGATCAAACCAGTCAGTCCTAAAGGAAATCAACCCTGAATATTCATTGGAAGGACTGATGCTGAAGCTGAAGCTCCAATACTTTGTCCACCTGATGAGAAGAACTAACTCATTGGAAATGACCCTAATGCTGGGAAAGATTGAGGGCAGGAGGAGAAGGGGCAACAGAGGATGAAATGGTTGGATGGCATCATCGATTCAATGGACATGAGTTAGAGCAAGCTCTGGGATTTTGTGACGGACAGGGAAGACTGTGCATTGCAGTCCATGGGGTCACAGAGTCAGACATGACTGGGAAACTGAACTGAACTGAAACTCAGTATCAGCAACCATGTGAAAGAGCTGCTAATGAATTTAACGCATTTTTGACAGAAAAAAATTAGTATCTGACTGTTTGCAATCTTTACCCTCCCCCCATCAGCCAAGGAAAGTTCTTTCTTAGCAAGGTCAGCTCTGGAGTTTTTTAAAGAGTTTTGGGGGATTGAGTAAGAGGAAAAGATTTGATTGATCTATTGGAAAAGTTAGAAAGTGGCCTAAGGAAAAAAGTTAGATTCTGAAGATGAGAGGAGGCACTCAAAAGGCAAAAGGCAGGTATGTGCTGGCTAGGAGAGAGGGTTTGGGAAGTTTATAAAAAAGAGAAAAAAAAATGAATTGCGTTAGCTGCTGTGTTGTGGCAACACAGGCTTTTTAGATGAGGAAAGAAGTTTTAAAGGAAGTGTTGTCATGTGTTGTGAATATCATGTCATTTTTGTGTGTGTTCTGAAAAATTTTAGTAAAATTTAAACATTTTTTCCAGTTATTTTTGGATGTCTGAAATGTTTATCTTTGGATGGAACTTTGAGCTGAGAATCTGCCAAACAATATCTAAACTGTATGTTGCTACTGAGCCACAAATTGTGTCCGACTCTTTGTCACCCTGTGGACTGCAGCATGCCAGTTTCCTCTGTCCTCCACTATCTTCTAGAGTTTGCTCAAATTCATGTCCTTTGAATTGGTGATGCTATCTAAGCACCTCATCCTTTACCACCCCCTTCTACTTATGCCTTCAATATTTCCCAGCCCAGGATCTTTTCCAATAAGACAGCTCTTTGCATCAGGATGGCCAAAGTAGTGGAGCTTCAGGTTCAGCATCAGTCCTTGATAGAAACTGATATTTCTCTTGGCAGTTTTGATTCCAGCTTTTTGATTCATCTAGCCTGATAATATACAGCCTCAAGGTACTCCTTTCCAACTTGGAACCAGTCCATTGTTCCATGACCAGTTCTAACTATTGCTTCTTGACCAGCATACGGGTTTCTCAGGAGACAGGTAAGGTGGTCTGGTATTCCTATCTCTTTAAGAATTTTCCATTTTGTTGTGATCCACAGAATCAAAGGCTTTAGCATTGTCAATGAAGAAGAAGTAGATGTTTTCCTGGGACTCCCTTGCTTTCTCCAAGATCCAACAAATGTGGCAATTTAATCTCTGGTTCCTCCGTCTCTTCAAAACCTAAACTAAACTGTATACAGGTTACAAAATCTTACATCATGTCAACAGAACTACAGTGTTCACCATGATAATAATGTCAATCATGTCATTTGGTCAGACAACATCTGTATTATCTACAGCCCTGGATAGCATGTTTTCACAAGGTATACTAGTTTGCTAAGGCTGCCATAACATGGTACCACAGACTGAGTGGTTTAAACAACAGAAATTTATTTTCTCACAATTCTATAGGCTATAACTTTGAGATCAAGGTGTTGGCAAGTTTCTTTTCCTCTAAGACATCTCTCCTTGGTTTGTACATTGCCAACTTCTCCCAGTGTCTTCACATGGCCCTCCAGTTATGTATGACTCTCCTAATCTCTGGATCAGGGCCCACCACAATCACCTCATTTAAATATATTGATTAGATCCCTTTGAACTTTATTGCTGGTATTTTGGGACTCTTATCCAAATTCTTATAATCTGTAGGCAACCAAAATAGTTTCAGTTTTTCCACTAAATTATTAACGCACATAATTTCTATTCAATTCAAAAGTATTTATATTCTGGTAGTTTGTTAGATATGTGGAAAGTGGTATTATATAAGTTGGTCCTTGGAGATGAAATATATATAAACAATTTCCTTTTCTGCAGTATGAGCAAGTGGACTAGCTAATCTCTATGGTCTCTTCCGGTCCTGAAAATCATACAATTCTGGTTTGAGGACAATGAAAGTATGCTGTTAAATGTAATTTTTAAATATCAAATATGTGTTATAAATAATGGGCATGCAGAAAAGGCAGAGATCAAGTTAGGAACTATGGAAGTCTCAGAATTTGAATGGACAATCTAGAATATCTTGAAGGAAAGTCCTTTGGGTCTGATTGCCAACCTAGAGTTAGGCCTTCAGAATCATAATAATTCATACAGATGGTAATTCAGACTCCCAGTTTCATACTGTTTTTCTAATCAGCATTTTCTTGTCTATTGTTTATATGTTTCATATCTCTTTCACAGCTACATGTAAAAATATAGCATATTTCCCATTTTCTTTACTATTATATTTCCTAGTTTGCTGAGAAATAGTAACATTTAATTAGCATTAACTGATTGCCCATGTATTTAGGCAAAGAAGGGATACTAAACTTCTGCAGTATACAGGTAAATATCTGTGTTTGACAGTATTTTACACACTATATTTATTCATGTTTTCCCAAGCTCATGTGGAAATATATTCATATACTTTTTAACAAGCCAGGATTACACAGCAGATCTGCCAATCCTTAAAATTGGTTTTTAAAAATACCTTGTACAAGTCAGAAAATATGGCTCATCTCTTTGAAGGTTGAAGACAGGCTAATATTTTACTTTTCCTTAAAAAAATAAAAGATAAGGGCCAACTATCAGGAAAAAGTTGCAAAAATGTACCAGTAATACTAGGAGGTTGCTTTCTACACTGTGAAAGACTTCTATATAGTTCCAAAGCTCATTTCTGACATCAAGTTAAAATCATGTTAGCATTAATAATTTTTAAATGAAACATTTTCTGAGGGTAGAAAAGAGCCATAATGGATTTTATCTGGTTATTAAATTTAAAAAGTGCCTTGTATCAAGAAAGTGAATATTGTGCTCAGCATTATTAACATATTCTATTTAGAAAAATGACACTGTTTTTCATATGAAAACAGATGGTCTAGATAAAGTTATATGCCTTCATAGGTCTCAAACATGTATACATGAAATTATAAAAATTAATTATAGCTCAAGCAAGGACTTGACTGCTCTTCTGCTATAAAGGAAATATTCGATTTACCTATTGTAAAGCAAACTGCCCCCAAACTTAATGGCTTAAAACAAGGCATGGCAAACTTATTTGTAAAGGGCCAAATAGCAGATATTTCTAGATTTTGTGTGTCATACAATCTCTGTCATGATTACTCAGCTCTGCTGTTGTAGCACAGAAACAGACATAAACAATATCCAAACAAAGGGATGTGGCTATGTTCCAATTTAACTTTATTTATAAAAACAGTGAGCTACATTTGACCCACAGGGTTTAATTTGTTATCTGGATTTGTCTCATAATTCTATGAGTTGACATTTGGGGTAGGACTTCTGGTGATAACTGTCTCTGCTTTCCATGGTTTGTTGGGCTGATGCATATATTTGAAACCAATTGGCAAGTTGACTGGAGGGCAGAATGGTCCTAAAGGTCTCATTCAAAAGTCTAGCAGCTGAGAGGGGCTGAGGGACTCAGCTGGCCTCCACGTGGCCTCTGTAGTAAGCAAGCTTGGGGCTTCTTACACGGCGGCTGAATTCCAGAGGGACAAAGGCAGAAGCTTCAAGTCCTCTTTGAGGCCTCAGCTAGAAGCCACATGTCATGTCACCATATTCTATTGGTCCAGGTCTTGAGACAGGCCCAAATTCATGGTGTGGGGAAATGGACACTTTCTCTTGATGGGAAGAGCTGCAAAGAATTTGTGGCCATTTTAAATTCACTACAGGGAGTAAATTCTGTCAAGTAAAACTGTAGTATTATACACATGAAACATGTAATGTCATAAACCAATGTTACCTCAATAAAAAATAAATTAAAAAAAAGAGTGCTATCAATTCCTATAAGACTTTACCAGCCACTTTTTTTACCTTGAAAAATCTGTCAAGACTTCATGGATCGTGGTCACAATTCTCCCTGTAAATCATACAGCAACAGCATAGGAAAGAAATAAAAATTAATCAAAATTTCCATTCAAAAAATTTTAAAATTTTTCTGAAAAGAAGCAGTTATGGAAGTATAAGAGATCTATTAAAGCCTCAGAATTATCTCATTTAAATTTCTAGTAGAGTACTTGGTCAAGAGGGTCCTTTGAGGAGGAGTGAGGGAGAATGTAGAAGGTAGTGAACAGAGATGGCTGGAATTTTAATCCTTGGAGATGAAAAGATCTGCTTTTGAAGTGACTCATTTTGTTTTAGGACACCCTCCTTGAAAGGCCTTTAGTTACATCTGATTAAGGTAGACTCTATCAAGCTTCTCCTCTGTAAAATAATATTTTTTACTTTCTAATTAGTAAATATCTTATTCAGTTCAGTCCAGTTCAGTCACTCAGTTGTGTCCGACTCTTTGCGACCCCATGAATCGCAGCACGCCAGGCCTCCCTGTCCATCACCAACTCCCAGAGTTCACTCAGACTCAAGTCCATTGAGTCAGTGATGCCATCCAGCCATCTCATCCTCGGTCGTCCCCTTCTCCTCCTGCCCCCAACCCCTCCCAGCATCAGAGTCTTTTCCAGTGAATCAACTCTTCGCATGAGGTGGCCAAAGTATTGGAGTTTCAGCTTTAGCATCAGTCCTTCCAAAGAAATCCCAGGGTTGACCTCTTTCAGAATGGACTGGTTGGATCTCCTTGCAGTCCAAGGGACTCTCAAGAGTCTTCTCCAACACCACAGTTCAAAAGCATCAATTCTTCGGCACTCAGCCTTCTTCATAGTCCAACTTTCACATCCATACATGACCACAGGAAAAACCATAGCCTTGACTAGATGGACCTTAGTCGGCAAAGTAATGTCTCTGCTTTTGAATATGCTGCTGCTGCTGCTAAGTCACTTCAGTCGTGTCCGACTCTGTGCGACCCCATAGATGGCAGCCCACTGGGCTCCCCCATCCCTGGGATTCTCCAGGCAAGAATACTGGAGTGGGTTGCCATTTCCCTCTCCAACGCATGAAAGTGAAAAGTGCAACTGAAGTCACTTCGCTCAGTCGTGTCCAACTCTTAGCGACCCCATGGACTGCAGCCCACCAGGCTCCTCCATCCATTGGATTTTCCAGGCAAGAGTACTGGGGTGGGGTGCCACTGCCTTCCCCGTTGAATATGCTAGGAGGTTCTATTTCCCATTTTTCATTAAATTTCACCAGCTAGGAACTTCCCTGGTGGTTCAGTGACTAGGAATCCATACTCCCAATGCAGGGGCCTGGGTTTGATTCCTGGTCAGGGAATGGGAAGATCCCCTGGAGTAGGATGGCAACCGACTCCAATATTCTTGCCTAGAAGATTCCATGGGCAGAGGGGCCTGATGGGCTACTGTCCGTGGTGTCACAAAGAGTCGGGTACAACTGAGCACGCAGTACACACACACAGGGAACTAGATTCCATATGCTGCAACGAAAAGATCCGCATGCTACAACTAAACACCTGGCATGTCAAGTAAATAAACAAATGAAAAAACAAACAAACATTAAAAAAAGACAAAAAAAAACTTTCACCACTAGTTTTAGCATTCATTGATTTTCTCTGATGAATTAATTATGATGATGCTTGTCAAATAGTGATTTTCTAAAATTCTACCATTGCTTCTATATTTGCTAGTTATAAGACAAAAATTCTCCTTTCCTCATTTACTTATATCAACATGAATTCATAAATCTCTACTTTATTCAATTTTATAGTCCATATTATTGTCACTTATTTTGACAACAAAATGATGCCAGATTGAGCCAGTGGGAACCTTTGGAAGGTGACTTTTGTTCTTCTAACATCATCATCACTCTTTGAACACTTCCTAACTTTCTGACACAAGATGTTCCAGGCTCATCTCCTCCCTTTCCTGCCTCCACTCTGCCTTGTTTCTTTTAATGGAGAATGGAATTTAGAAACAGATCTGGATGCTAATGTCCTCATTTTTACTGAGATATCACTGATTTCAGGTTCTCACAGTGTATAGAGCTAGGGATGTTTGTATATACATATGTATGCATATACACATTTACATATAATTTTCTTATTTGTACTTACCTTTTCCAACAATGAGTCTAGGAAACCATTATCCTCAATATATTTACATACTTATCCAATAAGCCTGTACATAATTACTGTCCCGTTGTTGTTGCCCCTGTTCCCATGTGAACATCCTCCCCATTCCACTCACACTCTGACACCTCTTCCAGGCTGCCATAGCCAAATGGATGCCCTCCTCATGCTGCTTGGTCTCCAACAATGTATGCCAGCCCACCACATCACTGCTCAGCACCCTGCCCCTTGCTGCCCACATAGTTTGGGGCTAAATCTTGAAGGAAGGAAGTGAATGCAATTTCTTGAATTTTTTTCTCTATAACATGAATTAGGGCCTACATAAAATGTATTTGCATAACTGCAGAGCAGTTCAAAAACAGTTTTTGTGTGCCTACATCTATAATAATTAAGTATTATTGCAACACATGCATTTCCAGTGACATAGTTGTTACACTCTTGCTGTCACTAGTAAAACTATCATTCTTTTTAATAGTTTCGTTTTTTGGATGCTATAGTTTTAGGCTTTCAGATAAATGATCTGCCACTATAAGTATCTTCATATTTCTTATATCTTTAAACTAGATATGTTAATCAACATGCCCACAGCCCTCCTGAAAAAGTCTATTAAACTCTGTTCAATATTACATAGCTAAAACCCTTATAGGAACTAAAGCTGATTACACACTGTCAACAGATGATTTGATCAGAATAGGGTTATAACAGATGCTTTTGGTTCTCTATCTGTATCCCCCTAACTCTGATGCACATTATACTGACAGTATCATTATACAAGCACTTGCCACTTTCTATCTAAGGGAAATGGGGCAGGCTGGATATACATGGACATTAATGTCTCAGATTAGCATTTGGCCAATGACATATGGGAGCTAGAGAACAAATATCAACTTCTTTGCCTCTCAACTGGGATAACTCTGAGGAATACTCTACACTGTCTCTCAGAGTTTCCCCTTGGGACTGAAATCCACTTACCCATACAGTCACCTGTTCAATAGTGAACCCTTTATTAGCTTCCTTCCCTTCCTGGTCTCAGTTCCCTGCTCCCTTAGAGTGATGCCAGGAACCACCTCCAAAGTTAACCACCAGCTCTCAAATTCCTTGCTTCCAAGTCAGCTTCTGTGGGAGGCCAATCTAAGAAGCTGCTCAAATGTCATGGAAGTTATTAATAGAGCCAAACAGATGTCCTTTCTCAGGTATTTAAATTGGAAGCATATTCTTTGAAGAAAACAAACTGTTTCTAGTTGGTCAGAAGAAAAGACAGGTGGAAACACTATTCGAACCACATAAATGGTGAAGCATTACAGCGTGCTTAGTCACCCAAGTCGTGTCTGACTCTTTTGTGACCTTATGGACCGTAGCCCGACATGCTCCTCTATCCAGGAGATTTTCCAGGCAAGAATACTAGAGTGGGTTACTGTTTCTTCCTCCAGGGGATCTTCCTTACTCAGAGATCGAACCTGCTTCTCCTACATTGGCAGGTAGGTTCTTTACCTCTGAGCCCCGGGGAAGCCTGGAACATACACAGAAGATATTTTTTTAAAAAAAATCCCTGCCCAGAGGCATTGCCCTCCAATTCTAATCTGGATTAGAATCTGCCCTATTACAACTCTTCTTAGATTTCTGTGAGATCTTCACTTTATAACTTTAGATATGCCCTAAGAACAGTGAACACCAGCATTCCCCCTCCCACTTGCCTGAGTTTTTATTAAGAATCTCTGTTCCTTGACACTGAACTACAACAGGGGAGGCATCGACTTTGATTTCTATTTTATCTCCTATATTGCAACTAAAATAAAACCTTGTGTAAGTAGGCACTTGGTTAATATTTGTCTAATGAACAAATAAGAAGAGTGTTAAGAGGTATATATGGATGTACCTAACTTCAGAACTACTAAGTCTTAGCTATAAAAGCAACAGAAATTCTTCCAGTTTTCCCCCACCCTCATGGAGTAAACACTTGAGCAAGTTTTCATCCTTTATAACTGGAAGGACCAGTTATTGTTTGAGTTTGCTCAGCATGACTTTCTACCTCTTGTCATAAACACTTTCCCTTCACCACATCCTCTGTACTTCCCTTCCTCACATGCACTTTGACCACACACACTGCCTTTAATGAACAACCTGTTCCTCAGTTCATGAGGCTCATCCTTTGCCTCCAAGAAGGTATATACTCCACAACCAGTCAATCATGATCCCCTATATTCTGGAGGATTTGTATATGATCTAGACCACCTCAAAATTCTACCCTTGGGTTTTATAAATAGATTATGGAGAGAGAAACTCTTTTCATCTCCTGAGTCTGCCAAGCTGTGGTCATTTAAGTTTGAATTTGTTTATGCTACTCCAACACCCTATTCTCACCAATCAACAAGAAGAAAATTCTACCTTCAGGAGAAGCAGTTGAGAGAAACACACAGCGAAATGCAATGAGACAGAAAGACAGAGAGAGAAAGAGAGATACAGGTGAGGAGAAAAAGAGGGAAAGGAAGATCTAGCAAGGGTTTTCTGAGTCTCCAGAGTCCTATAAACCAGCTTCATTTTGTATTTCTCTTTTAAGAGAGTCAGTAAATTCCCTTTTACTTTATTTTGAGATGGGTTTTTATCATTTGAAACAAAGTAAAATTATGTGTGTGTGTGTGTGTGTGTGTGTATAATTAAAACTAACTCTGAAGCTCTGACAATAATACATTTTAAAGTTTAAATTCAGTTCAGATCAGTACAGTTGCTCAGTCATGTCTGACTCTTTGTGACCTCATGAATCGCAGCACGCCAGGCCTCGCTGTCCATCACCAACTCCCAGTGTTCACTCAAACTCACATCCATCCAGTCAGTGACGCCATCCAGCCATCTCATCCTCTGTTGTCTCCTTTTCTCCTGCCCCTAATCCCTCCCAGCATCAGTCTTTTCCAATGAATCAACTCTTCACATGAGGTGGCCAAAGTACTGGAGTTTCAGCTTTAGTATCATTCCTTCCAAAGAAATCCCAGGGTTGATCTTCAGAATGGACTAGTTGGATCTCCTTGCAGTCGAAGGGACTCCCAAGAGTCTTCTCTAACACCACAGTTCAAAAGCATCAATTCTTTGGCGCTCAACTTTCTTCACAATCCAAC
>SJYC01056908.1:0-15868 GCA_006408675.1 Madoqua kirkii
GCCAGATGTAAAGACATAATTAGAAGAAACATCATGACCTTTTTGCACCTTTTCTTCCATTTTGTACATGCACTGTGCACAAAAGAGGGAGAGTCTGAGAACTGACTCATCAAATTATGCCTTTTATTTCGAACATGCACAGGAGAAGGCTCTCCATTGATATACACTAACCATCTTGTTATATTTTGTACTGATTACATAATAATGTTCAATATTAGACAAGTAAAAGCATATGTGATGGCCAATACAAATGTTACAGTATATGAAGAATAGCAGATACTTTTCTTCAGTGAAAAAGCACAATGAGATGAGAGGTCAGAGAAGGAATTTTCAGGAAAACTGAAGGAAAAGAGGTGAGTGATGCCCTAATGAGAGGCAGTTGAAGCCAGATGATCTAATATTCCTCACACAGGAATGAAGCAGAGCTTGTAAGAAGGCAGCACAGAAACGAACCCACTGGCAACTGGAGTGGTGTCAATGTCCTTTGGGTCAACCACAGATTTTGAGGTAAACTTTTGTAAAATTGTGGTCAGGGGTAAAAACAGTTCCATGTGTGCCAGGCCCTTCCCACATAAATCCATTTCCTTACAAACAAGAAACACAGAGAGTACATATACTTCTTGTTTATGTACAGAACATTGTGTTTCTGGCTGTTAGAAAGAGACTGTGCATTTGATAAATGTTTCAATGAATGGAAGGAAAGCAGAATGGCTGGATAGACAGATGGACAAAGGGTAGGCACACATGCTATCCACTTAAATCTTAACAGGTATCCTTCTTTCAACAAACATTTACTGAGCATCAGCCCTATACCACATACTTCATTAAGTATTCTCATACTATAGCTGCAATTTGATATTTTCAAGTTCAATCTTTTTTTAGAAACGCACATATATTCATTATATTTTCTGTTCCTAATCTGATGGTCCAACATGTTTCTTTCCATTCTCCACAGCCACTGTTCTCTGCTCTAAGTATATTTACTCTTCATCAACCTTGAAGTTTCAAAGATTTATAACAGAGTTTCTTTTGTCTAAGATACACTTTTCTTACATTTTCAGAATGTAGCTCAAACTTTATTTCTGAATTTGAAAGAACTGGATCACCTCTCCAAGCTTCAGTAATCTAGCCCAACAATGGTGATATATTGAGGGGAGGGAAAGTATATGGGTACTGTGATTGCTGCCCCTCACTATGGACAAAAAAGCATTTTTACCATCTCTAGTGTGGGGATGAAAGTTCCAGCTGATGCCCAAAAGGTATCCTGCTCTTGGAAGTGATGAAGAAAATACACTTGTGCTACCTGCTGAGAAAGCCATGAAGTACCACTCTCACCCAGGAAGTGGCCGGGGTCAAACACCCCTGGGTTGAGGAATTCTTTGAGATCATGTAGCACAGAAGTCAGCAATGTTAATACATCTGTGCCCTGGGAAGAACAGAAGAAGATAAACTGAACTACACAGAAGTCCTGGAGCTGGACAAATGTTGCAAACCATTTAGTCCAATTTTATGATTTATAGATGAGGAATCCTAGGCTCTTGCCTGGAAAATCCCATGGACGGAGGAGCCTGGTAGGCTGCAGTCCATGGGGTCGCTAAGAGTTGGACATGACTGAGCGACTTCACTTTTACTTTTCACTTTCATGCACTGGAGAAGGAAATGGTAACCCACTCCAATGTTCTTTCCTGGAGAATCCCCAGGACAGGGGAGCCTAGTGGGCTGCCGTCTATGGGGTCGCACAGAGTTGGACACGACTGAAGTGACTTAGCAGCAGCAGCAGCAACAGACCTAAAGAAGGGCTGTGGCATATTGAGTAAGACAGCAGCAGACAGAGCAAGTAATAAACAAAAATAAATTAAAAATGAGTGGCAGTGATGTTGCATTAAATCTCAAAAGCATTTGAAACAGTGAGTACATGGGTCCTAGGGTGAATCCATTCTGCTTATAACCACATTTGGGCACTGGTGTCCATCTGTCACAGCTGCTTTGTCACTTCAATTTCCACTCTTCTCATATGTGGACAATGGTTTGAAATGGAAATCACTATTGGAACTTGAAGTGTTTGGAGTTATCTGTCCATAGTATCTTTGTAAACAGATATCTGATCTAGTCAAAAATAAACTCTTCTATGATAATAAGAAGTACTAGAGTATTAGTGTTAATCATTTTCATGCAGATTGTCTTATTTGAAAATATAGGGTAGATTTCATTACAGATTAATCTCAGCATAGAAACAGAAACAAAGATAAAATTAGAAAAATCATTTTGTAACAATTCAGCACAGGATCATTAATTCAAGCAAGTGTCATCCATAAATGCTAAAATTGTAGAGTGAATGGTTAAGAAATTTGATATTTACAAAACCCTGAAGTACTACACCATAGATTTTTATTAATTAAATGTAAAAAAATGAAACTCTCCCATAGAGAAATCTGGCAGATACTACTTTATTATATGAAGAACACCCCATATCAATAATGGGGTGACATTATGTGTCCCCACCTCCCAAATGAATTTCAGTGGAACACAAATGCACCCACATAGCTGTCTAACCAAATAGTAACTGAAATCTAATTTCTAAAAAACAATCACCTGCAGAATATTTTACAAGACTACTAAACTGAATTCCTCACAAAGTTAAATGTTAAAAGAAATACAGAGCAAAGGGAACTGATAACAGGAAACTAAAGAGAAAAGGTAACCAAATTATACGCTTATCCCTAGGCTACATATTAAATTGCAAAGAAAAAACAAAGCTATAAAGTATATTCTAGGAAAATCAGGAATTTTTAAGTATAAGCTGTACATAAGATAATATGATTGTACTCATGGTGACTCGAGTGTAAATATTATTGTTCTCTTTATAAAAATCATTGTTAATGAGACATACACACTAAAGTAGTGAGATGTTGATAGATAGGTGGATAGATAAACTGATATTAATGAAAGAAATTTTTACATACTGAGGAATGGGGAAGTCATTCTTGCTTATACTTTATTTAACTTGAATTTTACATTAAGTAAAGCAGCCTCTTTGTGGCCTATCAGACATATATTATCCATCTGTTTAATCATTTTTTAAAAGGGTTGATTGACCAGAAATAAAAAATGTTAAAAATACAGATTAAGTGTTCTTGGGACATCAAAGCTGAAAAGACTCCCTTCCCAGGTCTCAAGGCCATACTGACTTTGTAAACATGCTGATCTTCGGAGAAAAAAAAAGAAACCTTGAAAGAATGTTTCCCTGACTTGCTTGATGTACTTTGTTCTGACAAAGTATACAACTGTGCTGAAAACCATATTTCTCCACAGCAGCACTTCAGAGTGATCTGAGAGGCTGTCTCACAGGCTTAGTCCTAAATCTGGCTCAAATAAAACTCTTTTATTCCTAGTATGGCTCAGGGTTTCATTGAGTCAGACAAGGTTGTGATCCACGTGGTCAGTATGGTTAGTTTTCTGTGATTGTGGTTTCGTTCCATCTGCCCTCTGATGGATGAGGATAAGAGGCTTGTGGAAGTTTCCTAATGGAAAGGATGGCTTTGTAAAACTGGGTCTTGCTCTGGCGGGCAAGTAAATCTCAGTAAATGCTCAGTAAGTCTTTAATCCAAATTTCTGTTTATGGGTAGGGCTGTGTTCCCTCCCTGCAGTTGGCTTTCAAAAAGACTTATTTATGCCAATTTACTGCAGCTTCCAGGACTGTGGCAGTCAGTTGCCCTGACCCCATAGCAGGCCCCTGTCACCCAAGCCTCCACCAGAGATTCCAGGACAATCACAGGCAAGTCTGGCTCAGTCTCTTGTGGGGTCATTTCTCCTTTCTCCTGGGTCCTGGTGCAAGGAAGGTTTTGTTGTTTCCCGGGGAGTTCTCAGTCCTTCTGCCAGATGCCCAGGTTAGGAAATCCGTTGTGGGCCCTGGAACCTTTGCAACAAAGGAAGAACTCCTTTGCTATAATTGCTCTGCAGTTTGTGTGTCGTCTGCTCAGTGGCTCTACAGTGGGCCAGTGGCGACCTCTTCCCAGAGGACTAATGCCACAAGCCGCGCCTCTGCTGCTGCCAGAGCCCTGTCCCCACAGCAGGTCACTGCTGACCCATGTCTCTGGAGGAGACACTCACACACTCAAAGGCAGGTGTGGCTCAGTCTCCCGTGGGGCATCACTGCTCCTTGCCCTCAGTCCTGTGTGCACAAGGTTTTGTTTGTGCCCTCTGAGCATCTCTGGTGGGTCTAAGATTTGATTTTAAACGCAATTGATCCCCTCCTAACATCTTGTTGAGGCCTCTCCTTTATACCTGTGGATGTGGGGTATCTTTTTTTGGTGGAATCCAGCATTCTCCTGTTGATGGTTGTTGTCCACAGGACTGGAAAAGGTCAGTTTTCACTCCAGTCCCAAAGAAAGGCAATGCCAAAGAATGTTCAAACTATAGCACAATTGCACTCATTTCACATGCTAGCAAAGTAATGCTCAAAATTCTCAAAGCCAGGCTTCAACAGTATGTGAACCAAGAACTTTCCAGATACTCAAGTTGGATTTAAAAAAGGCAGAGGAGCCAGAGATTAAATTGCCAACATCCACTGGATTATAGAAAAAGCAAGAGAATTCCAGAAAAACATCTACTTCTGCTTCATTGACTACCCTAAAAGCCTCTGACTGTGTGGATCACAACAAACCATGGAAAATTCTTAAAGAGATGGGAATATCAGACCACCTTACCTACCTCCTGAGAACTCTGTATGCAGGTCAAGAAGCAACATTTAAAACTGGATATGGAACAATGGACTGGTTCCAGATTGGGAAAGGAGTACGTCAAGGCTGTATATTTATATCATCACCCTACTTATTTGCAGAGTACCTCATATGAAATGCTGGGCTGGATGGAAGCACAAGCTGGAATCAAGATTGCCGGGAGAAATATCAATAACCTCAGATATGCAGATGACATCACCCTTATGGCAGAAAGCAAAGAGGAACTAAAGAAAGAGCCTCTTGATGAAAGTGAAAGAGGAGAGTGAAGAAGCTGGTTTAAAACTCAACATTCAAAACATGGAGATCATGAATGGCATCTTATCCCATTACTTCATGGCAAACAGATGGGGAGACAAGGGAAATAATGAGAGACTTTATTTTCTTGGGCTCCAAAATCACTGCAGATAGTGACTGCAGCCACAAAATTTAAAGACCCTTGCTTCTTGGAAGAAAAGCTATGTCCAACCTAGACAGCATATTAAAAAGCAGAGACATTACTTTGCCAACAAAAATCCATCTAGTTAAAACTATGGTTTTTCCAGTAGTCATATATGGATGTGAGAGCTGGACCTGAAAGAAGGCTGAATGCTAAAGAATTGATGCTTTTGAACTGTGGTGTTGGAGAAGACTCTTGAGGGTCCCTTGGACTGCAAGGAGATCCAACCAGTCCATCCTAAAGGAAATCAATCCTGAATACTCATTAGAAGGACTAATGCTGAAGCTGAAGCTCCAATACTTTGGCCACCTGATGCAAAGAGCCAACTCACTGGAAAAGACCCTGTGCTGGGGAAGATTGAGAGCAGAAGGAGAAGGGAACAACAGAGGATGAGATGGTTGGATGGCATCACCAACTCAACGGACATGAGTTTGCGCAAACTGTGGGAGATGAAGGGACAGGGAGGCCTGGTGTGATACAGTCCCTGGGGTGGCAAAGAGTCAGACACGACTCAGTGACTGAACTGAACTGAAGCTGACATTAAAAATCTAACAAAATGTATATAAAACATCATGCTTAATAGTTTATGTTAATCTTCACCCTGCAAGAGATCAGAAATGATGAAGGATGAAACAAAGATATTTACCCAGATAGTATGACAATGTATATAGAAACTGCAATTAATTATTAGTAATTTTTTAAATTTAGCAATGCTGCTTTATATAAGGTCACCCAAATGATAAAGTTAATTACACTTCTGTATTCCAGATAACAAAATGATAGTCATTATTTAAAACTTATAACAGTATTAAGCATATTGCAAAAAAGTTTTGCAAGCCAATTTACTGAAAAAGACATTATTGAGATAAAAATCCCAGCAGAGTATTTTGGTAAATTGACTGACACTCAATCTAACAAATATCAAATAAAAACTGATAACATTTGGAAAAATAAACACTTAAGATCAGACAAACAATACAAAAGAGAGAGAACAAACTTGGAACACTTGCACTGTCAGCTACCAAAGCCCGTTATAAAGCTTTACAGACTAAACTAGAAACAGCACACCTTTCATCAAGCCACCACACACAGGATTTTTGCGTTCATAGAGGACTGCACTCATACTGTGTAAATGGGAACATCAAGACTACTGAGGTCAGTATAACAGGAAACAATCTTACCAGGTGGCGCTAATGTAAAGAACTCAGCTGCAAACGCAGGAGACATAGAAGACACAGGTTCAATCCCTGGGTCAGTATGATTCCCTGGAGAAGGGAATGGCAACCCATTCCAGCATTCTTGCCTGGAAATCGCATGGAGAGAGGAGCCTGGTAATCTACAGTCCATGGAGTCACAGAGAGTCAGACACAACTGAAACAACCTAGCACTCAAGAATCTTACTTGGGGATGAGTTAATTTGTGAATTTAATGTCACGGGTCACCACATGGGGCAGACTGGTGGGGACCAGATCAACGTATCTCTGGATCCCATGGACACAACATCCATGTAGGGCATGTGGCTCCTGTCCTCCATGCAGGGGCTCTGGTGTCTGCTAAGCATATGGTCAATCTCTTCTTGGACCTTAGCTGGTAACAGATAAGTAAGAATGATGGAGAAAGAAAAGTGCACACCACATTTGCATACAAATTGAAGGACACGTGAGGCATTATGAAGGTGCTCCACAATATTATAAACATCAGTTATAGTTCAGAAATTCACCTAAACATAAAGAGATAACTGATATAATATAGATACATTAAACTCTCCTGTGAACTAGGCTTAAGATACATCTATATATACCTCTTTATTAGTATACATAAGACGACAAAGAGAAACTCCTTGCATTTGGGGAACTACGATAGAGAAAGGAACTAAAAGTCTCAGAATTCAAGAAGTTGATTCTTCCCTAACCTTGCCTCTCAGCTGTGCACCTCACTCTTTTCCTTTTTTCTGCCCAGTGTCCCTGAGAGTAGAGCCTGTTGGTTTCAGTTTCTCTGAAGAGAAAGCCTCTCTCATCCCATTGGAGAAAATGTTACATGATAAAAAGGTTTGTCAAGGGAACAAGGCAAAGACAGCTACTTTTTTCAGCTCTTTTCCTTCTACTCTCTTTGACATTTGGTACTTCTAAATACTGAACTTTAGCCCACCAGGCTCCCCCGTCCCTGGGATTCTCCAGGCAAGAACACTGGAGTGGGTTACCATTTCCTTCTCCAATGCATGATTGTGAAAAGTGAAAGTGAAGTCGCTCAGTCGTGTCCGACTCTTTGCGAGCCCATGGACTACAGCCTTCCAGGCTCCTCCACCCATGGGCCTTTCCAGGCAAGAGTACTGGAGTGGGGTGCCATTGCCTTCTCCTTATGGGGTTATAGGGATATATATTAACTTTGATTAGGTACCTTTTCTTTTCTGCATTTAGGATGCAGCTTCGTCTTCCCTACTGAGTTCATTATTATTCCTCACTATGTTCTCTGTGCTTCAGAAATGTGCTGAAGATTTGCTAGCTATTTCCTGACCTCCTCTCATTCAACTTTAAAACTCTTAGTCTTTTTTGCAATAAGTTTTTAATAGGATGGTGAAACAGGACAAGATAATGTCTTTTCTAACCCACCATGCACAATCATAAACTCTTACAAGGTAAAGTTCAAAAAAAAAAGTACTTTGTAAAATATAAAGTTGTTGACCCTCAAAATTCTTATTTTGTCAAGAATCATTTTTATAGAAACAGACTTCTGGACTAAAAAAAAAAAAAACCTTTACAGGCATCTTATGCCTAAAAGGTACAATTTCTTGTGACTCTAAATGCTTAGAGCACTTCCCAGAATGTGGGCCTCCCTGGTGTCTCAGACAGTAAAGAATTCACCTACAATGCAGGAGACCCAGGTTCAATTCCTGGGTCAGGAAGATCCCTTGGAGAATGGAATGGCAACCCACTCCAGAATTCTTGCCTGGAGAATTCCATAGACAGAAGAGCTTAGAGGGCTATAGTACATAGGGTCACAAAGTATCAGACACAACTAAGTGACTTTCACTTACTCATCACTCCCAGAATGTGGATGTTATCTCAAGCAACCTCATTAAGTTTTAGAATTTCCACTCAGACTTCACAAGGAGAAGTTCCATTTTCCCTACTCTGGCTTTAGAACACGGCATTTTCAGAATGAGCAGACATGTAAGTGGCCCTTCCAGAATAAAACCAATATGCAGTCCAGGCTATGAAATGAAATGACTTCTCATGAAATCCAGATGCTGCTGTGTTGATTTTGCTGCTATCCACTGTGTCTTCAACCTCTCAGGTTATGCAAAGATGTTCTCTTATTATTTAATGAAGGATCTCTTCTTTAAATCTGAAAACATTAAGCTGCTCAGAGATTTAAGTAATTCTCTAAGAGTGACAAGATGGAAAGCACGCCCAGTTTCTTTCCAGTATCTCTTCTGAAATCATCCTGCCCACCATGTCATCACACCTAGGACCTCTGGCTGCTTCACCAGGAGGAGGAGCCATATCCCAGAGTAGTGAAACAAATCAAATATAGTAGCTGTCAAGCTTCCAAATGTAAAGTCCAATTGTTCATTGTGCTTTTCCTAAGAATGAATTGATACAATTACTTGACAGGTTAACTTTTCAGAATAATCCAAAATAACTCACATTATTTTAAAGTTAAGCCTATTTTATATGTGTGTGTGTGTGTGTGTGTGTGCACTAACTCTCTTCAGTCATGTCTGACTCTTTGTGACCCTAGGGACTATAGCCCACGAGGCTCCTCTGTCCATGGGATTTTCCAGGCAAGAATACTGGAGTGGATTATTGTGCCCTGCTTCAAGGGATCTTCCCAACCCAGGGGTCAAACCTACTACATCTCCTGTATTGGCAGATGGGTTCTTTACCACTAGTGCCACCTGGGAAGACACACACACACACACACACACACACACACACACACACACACACTGCAAGGTACAATTTTAGAAAAAAACTACTGCAGAATATAGCAAGAGATTATAGATCAGCTGACTCAAACATCAGTTTCTCATAACTTATTCCTCACTTGCCTAAAAGTTTCTTCCATTCATCAGCCTCTTATGCATTTAGGTGAGCCAAGCAGTGGGCTTCCCTGGTGGCTCAGTGGTAAGGAATTCACTTGCCAATACAGGAAACGTGGGTTCAACCCCTGGGTTGGGAAGATCCCCTGGAGTAGGAAATGGCAACCCACTCCAGGATTCTTGCCTGGGAAATTTCATGGACAGAGGAGCCTGGCAAACTACAGCCCATGGGGTCACAAAAGAGTCAGACACAACTTAGCAACTAAACAACAACAACAAGCAACACAGTTTTTGCCAGTGAGATACAAGCAGAAGGCTATTGGAATTGTTTCCTCTATGCCCTCCTTCCTACCCAAAACAAATATTTGAAGGAGTTATTAGAATACACCAACATCATCTGGGGACAGGAAGTTTTAATAATGCGTGAGCCTGGCAGGCTACAGTCCAAAGAGTCACAAAGAGTCAAACACAACTGGGGCGACTTAGCTTACATGCACACGAGCTCTATATACTCAGCACAAGTAAATAAAAATGGAAGGTATATGAATCCTTGATATTTCAGGACTACTGTACTATTCCTACACTGACAGAAGATTCTTCATATGTCAGACAGATATAGCCACTATTCATTAAAGCATTTATTAACAGGTTTTCTCTTATTTATAGATGAACAAAATCTTAATTAGCAGAAATAGATAAATTAGGGCCATAACATGAAAGATGTTACAAGCCTGAATCAAGATTGCATTATTCTCTTCTTTGTTAAAAATGTACATGAACTCAATACTGTCTGTATATTCACGATGAAGCTGAAATTGGATAAAAGTTAATACTACAGCACAACCTAAAATGAACTATATGTAAATTATAATCAAGAGGATGGATTACAAAGACAATACAGGACCATCATGGTTGTATTCCACATGCAATGCAATTAGCAGCTTGACCTAAGAAACACATGCAGGAATAAAAAGAATATACAGCTTGAAGCTACACTACAATCATAAAAACAGAAAGTTGAGGCTTTCTCTGCCCAAAGGGAAAAAGGGATGGGAAGGAGTAATGGAATGCCAAAGCTGACAAACTAAGTGAATATCTCTCATAAACAAGGAGACAGACAGCAATCGAAAAGGACAAGTAATGCTGTTTTAGGACTGATGCAATGATGTGACACAGAATACATAACAAGCAGGCAGTTTTAAATACTGAGTAGAAGGAATCGTTAACATGCAAAAAATAAAGCATATTTTGTAAACATGTCCCTAGACTAGCATTAATTTTATGATGCATTTATAATCTCCAGGGCCCCAGTGCCATGTCTATTATTATGTAATAAACACAATTAAGACAGACTAAACTCACTGAATGTGTGCTCTTGTTAGTTTCCCTCAGTAACAGTGGCATCACACAAGCTTTTGGCTTCTCAGTTCAAAATTACTCAAGTCAGTAAGAAAAGCAGTGTTCTCATAGAACAATATTAGTGTTTTCATTTCTTAAATTTGATTTGCAGATACAGTGGTTATGTGTAAACAGCCTATCATTATTAGACAAAGCAATTAAAGATAACCTAAATAAACAAATAGCTTACCTTGTCAGAGATTTGGACACTTGGTATTGTGAGGATGGCATTTCTAGAGTAATGTCACACAAAAGGCAGAGAGGAAGTTCTAGGAATCAGTCCATCCACTGAAACAACCACTGGCCATGCACAAAGGGTCTGAGCAATTATTTTTGCACCCTGGAGATTAAACACTTATAGCATCCAGGAGTATGCTTAGATAAATATCTCTGGTACATAAATCGAACCAATGTTTTCTTAGGTCAGTCTCCCAAGCAATACAAATAAAAACAAAAATAAACAAACAGGATCTAATCAAACTAGTAAGATTTTGCACAGCAAAGGAAGCCATAAACAAAACGAAAAGACAATCTACAGAATGGGAGAAAAATATTTGCAAATGATATGATCAACTAGTTTTTAACTTTCAAAACATACAGCGTATACAACTCAACAACACAAATATAAACAACCCAACTGAAAAGCAGACAGAAGACCTAACCAGACATTTCTCCAAAGAATACATACAGATGGTCAAACCAACAATCTAAATTCTGTATCCTTCAAATTTTCCTTAAAAAGTGAAGGAGAAATGAAGACTTTCTGAGCAAATGAGCAAACAAAACTGAGGGAATTTGTTGCCAGTTGAACTGGCTTGCAAAGAATGTTTTAAAAATCTTTAGAGTGAAGGAAAATCATATAGGTCAGAAACGCATCTACATAAAGAAAGGGTTATAAAGAAAGAATGAGTGACAGTAAAATTAAAAGTTTTGCTTATTTACTTTATTGCTCTAACAGATAAAAAGTTGCAGAAAATAGTAACAGTATATTTGATTATGTAATGGTTACAGACATATGTATAAACATACATATGCTTATATATGGACTTCCCTGGTGGCTCAGACAGTAAAGCGTCTGTCCACAATGCGGGAGACCTGGGTGCAATCCCTGGGTTGGGAAGATTCCCTGGAGAAGGAAATGGCAACCCACTCCAGTACTCTTGCCGAGAAAATCCCATGGACAGGGGAGCCTGGTGCAGGCTACTGTCCATGGGGTCACAAAGAGTCGGACATGACTGAGCGACTTCACTTACCCTTACCTTATGCTTATATGTAAGTGGAATGAACCACAACAATGATACAGAGGGTGGAAAGGAAGAAGTATAATTATTTGTTATTATAAGAGACATTAACTGTAATGTGGAATGGTGTTATTTGCAAGTGCATCAGAGCATTTGAATATGTGAGGCAAAACTGACAAAACTTCAAGAAATAGAAATAAAATGAATAAACTACTTCAGATCAGTTCAGTCATTCAGCTGTGTCTGACTCTTTGCGACCCTGTGGACTGCAGCATGCCAGGCCAACCTGTCCATCACCAACTGCCAGAGTTTACCCACACTCATGTCCATTGAGTCTGTGATGCCATCTAACCATCTCATCCTCTGTCGTCCCCTTCTCCTCTGCCTTCAATCTTTCCCAACATCAGGGTCTTTTCAAATGAGTCAGCTCTTTGCATCAGGTGGCCAAAGTATTGGAGTTTCAGCTTCAACATCAGTCCTTCCAGTGAACACCCGGGATTGATTCCCTTTAGGATGGACTGGTTGGATCTCCTAATACTTAAAAGAAATTTAATCAAGGAGGCGAAAGATCTGTACACTGGAAACTATAAAAAAGAAAACGAAGAGGATCAATTAATGAAAGATATCCCATCTATATGATTAAGAAGAATTAATGTCATTGAAAGTCTATATTACCAAAAGCAACCTACAGATTCAGTGAAATACTTATCAAAATAGAATTTTTCACAGAAATCAAAAAAAAATTAAAATTCATATGCAAGGATTTCTCTGGTGGTCCAGTAGTTAAGAATCTGCCTACCAGTGCAGTGGACATGAGTTCAGTCTCTGGTCCAGGAAGGTCCCACGTGCCATGAGGCAACTAAGCCCATGCACCACAACTACTGAGTCCAGGCACCCGAGAGCCTATGCTCTACAACAAAAGAAGCCACCACAGTGAGAAGTCCATGCACCACGACTAGAGAATAGCTCCTACTCGCCACAGCTAGAGAAGGCCTGCAGAGGAATGAAGACCCAGTGCAGTCAAAAGCAATAATTAAAAAAAATTTTTTTAATTCATATGCAACAACAAAGGGCACTGCATAGCCACTGTAAAACTAAAAAAGAACAAGGGTGGAGGAATTGCACTTTCTGATTTCAAACTGTATTACAAAGCTATAATAATCAAAACAGTATAAAAACAGCTACACCACACCAATGTAAAAGGATAAAGAACCGAGAAATAAATCGACAAATTTATGATCAACTGATCTCAAGATACATAATGTGGAAAGCACAATTTCTCAAAAATAGAGCGCTGGGAAAACTAGATCACCACCTGCAAAAAAAAAAGAAAAAAAATTGAATCATTACCTTACAACATACAAAACATGACCTCAAAATGGACTGAAGCCATAAACATAAGACCTAAAGCCATGAAACACCTAGAAGAAAGCAAAAAGGGGAAGCTTCTTTACAGTGGTCTGGGCAATGATTTGTTCAATATGATACCAACAGCATAGGAAAAACAAGCAAAAATACAATATATTTTCCCTACCAGTAATCCTAGCCACAAGTACCCAGGAAGTACAGAGTACATCTTATGACCCAGTCTGGCAGAGAAGCAAGTTCAAAATCCCATTCAGGCCCAGTCTGGAAGAGAAGCAAGTTTAAAATCCCATTCAACTCCTAAGCATAGCCTCCAGCATACATGTATCAAAGCAGCATATTGTGCACATTAAACGGGCTTCTCCAGTGGCTCAGTGGTAAAGAATCTGCCTGCAATGCAGGAGACACAGGGTCGATCCCTGGGTCTGGAAGATCGCCTTGAGGAGGGCATGGCAACCCACTCCAGTATTCTTGCCTGGAAAATCCCATGCAGAGAGAAGCCTGGTGGGCTACAGTCCATAGGGTCCCAAAGAGCTGTACACAACTAAAGTGGCTGAGCATGCAGGCATGCACACATTAAATACATTAAAAATTTCCAAGTTTTACTGAGGTATAATTGACAGGTAAAAAATTATTTAATTGAAATAGAAGAACTACCGACCAACTGGGCTTCTCTGATAGCTCAGCTGGTAAAAATCTGCCTGCAATGAGGGAAACCTAGGTGCAGTCCTTAGGTTGGGAAGATCCCTGGAAAAGGGAACAGCTACCCACTCCAGTAGTCTGGCAGGTATTCACATTAATTAGGCTAGCTTTAATAATTACAAAAAATTATAAGATACATATTGGTCACTGTGTGGGTAAACAGGACCCCTGTACATTGCTCGTGGGAACATGCCTGCTGTAGTCGCTGTGGAAAAGGTTGGCAGTTTCTCAAAATTATACATAAAATTGCCACATATCTCATCAATTCTACTCCTATAAATATAACCCCACAAAAATGAAAAAATGTCCATCAAAAACTTGTACACAAATGTTCACAGTAATTCTATTCATAAGACTCAAAGGCAGAAAAACACAGATGTCCACCAATAGATGAATGGATTAAAAAGATTATAATATGTGCAAAATGGAATATTATTCATCCATAAAAGGAAATAACAAAGTACTGATACATGCAACTTAGATGAACCTCCTAAATACTATACTAGGTGAAAGAGCTAGAAACAAAAGCAGTTATCTGCTTTATATCTCTATGAATTTGCCTATTATATATATATATCATATGAAACGTCTCACAGCATTGTCCCTTTTGTTTCTAGCTCTTTCACCTAGTTAAAGCAGATAACAGGTTAACACCCACTCCAGTGTTCTTGCCTAGACAATCCCGGGATGGGGGAGCCTAGTGGGCTGCCATCTATGGGGTCACACAAAGTCAGACACGACTGAAGTGACTTAGCAGCAGCAGCAGCAACAGGTTAACACAAGATGTGTGGGTAATCATTTACTGGGAGGGTATGTTTCTGCAGAGTGATGGGAAAGTTTTGAAATTAGAGAGAGCAAGTAATCACACAATATTGTGAGTGCAATAAATACCACTAAATTGTACACTCTAAATGGATAATTGTATGCTATGTGAATTTCATGTTATTTTTCTAAATGGCATTACTCCACAAACTGATCTACAGATTTCCTATAATCCCTACCAAAATCACTACTGTCTTCCTGGCAAAAATTGATGAGCTTATCCTATAATTAGTCTGAAAATTCAGGGCACTGAGAATACCCAAAATACTCTTAAAAATTAACAACAAAGTTAGAGGACTCACACTTCTCGATTTCAAAACTAACTATAATACAATGCTAGTAATGAAGAAGAACAGATAATGTGTTATGGTACAAGGTTTTCATATAGACTATTGGAAAAGATTTGAGATTACACAAATAAACCCTTCCACTGATTAAGTCAACTGATTTTTGACTTAATGCCATAATGGTTCATGTGGGGAAAACAGTCTTTTCAACAAATGGTGCAGGGTTCAGTCTGGGATACCAGCCTCAAACTCCATACCTATGACAATTCATTTTACTTCACACTCAAGGCTTCTCACTTTCATTCACCTACTCTTTCCCATCACACACCTTTGCACCTTATATACACTATTCACCCATCTGAAATTCCTTTCCTTCTCCTTCATGCAAATATATTAAATTTATTTTCACCCACCTGACATGCAGAAGTCCAGCTAGATTAAGCCATTCTCTTCAATTCCCTAAAACACTGTGTGCAGAGATCATACCTATCTTCATATTATACTATGATATTTATATTTTATACCTGTTTCTAATTTATTTTCACGGGAGGAGTCATTCTGACTCTTCTTGGGTATACTCAGTTCAGTTCAGTTCAGTTCAATCACTCAGTCATGTCCAATTCTTTGCAACCCCATGAATGACAGCATGCCAGGCCTCCCTGTCCATCACCAACTCAAGTTTACTCAAACTCATGTCCATCGAGTTGGTGATGCCATCTAGCCATCTCATCCTCTGTCCTTCCCATCTCCTCCTGCCCACAATCCCTCCAAGCATCAAGGTCTTTTCCAATGAGTCACCTCTTCGCAAGAGGTGACCAAAGTATTGGGGTTTCAGC